>PVJX010012808.1:0-49321 GCA_004027295.1 Dolichotis patagonum | reverse complement strand
CTAGTCTCTTCATTGCTTTTCTTATTGTGCTACAACCAGATACTCTGATATCTTACCTGGTTTTCGTAGCTCTTATGAAGGAGAAAATTGTTCAAATTGATGTTTCCACTGCAGGACAATCTCAGTTGAGTACTCTTCTAATATATTGCTCTACTCCTGTTGCACACTAATCATTAAGGACAAAGCCTAAAAGAAAACTAACATTATTAACCCTAGTTTTTTCTGGAACTCACTTTGTGTATGTTAGCCAAGTCAATGGTTTTTCCAGACTTTGATCTTTCACCTATTAAATGATAATACTAATAATTATGCAGTTGAAATGAGAATTAAGTGAGGATTGAGTACAGTCGTGTTCATGAGTTACTAAGGTTAAGATTAGCTGTTCAATATTATTTCATTGCTCTGGGGTAACTATTGAGACAGCTTCTGCACAATGGATAGAAGGATGCAGGGGTCATAATTCATCTGCCTTGTGTTCCCATATGGCTTTTTATGGTAGATGAATAATCTTGCAAGCATACTTTCATCAATTCAACAATCCTGTGAAGTTGGTGGTAATTATTATTTATATCTTTTAGAAAGAAAAAATGAGATTAAGCTATTTAAGATCATAGTCACTAAATTCTTCTGCATATTGATGTGTCAAATGTATTGTGCATTCATTATTTCCTGCCCAGCATAGGCTCCTAGAAATCTAAAACTGATTGGGAAACTAATAAAAGAAATGGGTGTATAGTCTAAGGTGAATGATGTTGATATAGCTGCTATCTGAATGACTGGGGAAGAATAATCACAATCTACTGCAGCTAACTAGTCTGTCCTTCATGGGGGAAGAGAACCATAGCCTGAAGGTATTAATAGCTAGTCATTTTATTTTTCATATAGTTAATCTTTGTTCAATCTATAAACTTTTAAAATGTGATTTGGCTTCCTAAATAGCCCTACTGGCAAGGTGGTTTATTTGCCAGTGAGGTTTCCTTCCTGCTTGGCAGAGTTTTTCCTAACTGCCTATTAATTAGTAAGCATCAGGTTTTGGTGAACTCTCTCACTTTCTCATTCACCATTAAAGGGGTACGCATTGAGTCTGTCTTCTGCGTCAGGAACAGCACTATTACCAGTGCAGAAACAAGTCAGATATATGTTCTATCCTCCAGTAAGCTCATAGTCTGATAAGATAAATGTAGGCTTAAGATTCACAAACTATCACAGTGCCATCTAGTAAATGCTAAAATAGTAATAAATACAGAGTACCGTGGAAATGTCAGGAGGTTAGCTAGTTCAAATCTGTAGATATTTCACTGCCTAAAAGTAAGGAATTTGAAGGTGTTAGGAAAGAATCCTTTCCTTTCCCTCTTCCAGCTTTTGGAGGAAGCTTAGAGAACATTCCTTGATGGATGGTCCCATTTTCCATATTTAAAGACAAAAGAACATCTGACCTTCCCTCTACCTTGCTTCTATTCTCCCATATCTTTTACTGACTTTTTTTAGGGACTCTTGTAATAACATTGGACTGATTTGAATGATAATCCAAGAGAATCTTCCCACTTGCATATCCTTAACTTCTTCACAATTGCAAAGTTGCCTCTCCCATGTAAGACACTCTCACTTATATTTCTAACAAATACTGTTGCTCCCATGAATATCGCAATGTTACAAACAATTTTTATAAAGGTTAGTTTAAATTCCTGCAAAAACATCACATAATTTCTTATTTTACTTATTAATTAATCAATTTAGGATTAAAAAAACCTCTGAAGATTAAAAAGAATGTTGGCAATTAGGTCATCAGAACCTCAGGTTTTAATCTTTGAAGCAGGGCTTAAATTTTATTTTGATAAATAAATAATGATATTTCACATGCTGAACAAAATATCTATCATAAAAGTGTGATAGTAAAAGATATTTCATTAATAATTGATAATGCCAGAATGGACTATCAGAAGTCAAACGTTTAGTAGCCAAGTAGGCTTTGTCACTGTAAATTCACATAACCACATCTGTGATGTGTGTGATACAAGTTCACCCTGAAGCAATTGAAACAGCCTATACTTTTTCAGAGAAGTGTGGTGGACAGACAGGAGCTTCTATGACAAACAACCTTGTACTTGATAAGGCTGTCTCATGTAGCTCTGAACTTCCTCAAACCTCTTATGTATGAAACTGATGTAATACATTACCTTTTCATGGGGTTAAAAATGAGATACAACATGAAATGAGGGTACAATGTAGTCTGTCCCATAGTAAATGCTCAGCAAACAGAAAAGTTATTTTTTATTACTGTTTTCAGTAATAACATCAAAGACATGGTTTGCAGAAAATCTTCATGCACATCAGATTCATCAGAATATATGACAGGGAAAAGTATATAGTACTACAGTCTCCTTAAAGAAGGAATAAAGATTTAGGAGTCTGAGAATTTAAAGATACCTTACAAACCTAAGTTATGATGGTAAGAAAGCTGTAGTTATGCTTACTGGCCAATATTCCAGTTTCTTATCTGAGGTTCATTTTTTGGGTATGTCTGGATTTTTATTAAAGTTCTAAGACAAATGCATATACTGTTGAACCTGCTGAGTCAGTCTTTTCTTAAGGACCATTTATCACTTAAGGGACAGTCTAGCCCTGGAGCCATGGTATGTGGCAAAGATGGATTGCATGGTTGGAGATGAGGGTGAGTTGGCCACATAGGGCTCTCATCTCATCTATTCTTACAAAAATATCTGTAGCATTCTCTGAGGAAATCCAAGGAACTTGGTCCTAAGAAGCATATAGGCAGATTGCACTATGAATCAGTCACAAACTCTAGATTCAGGCTTTGGGGGACATTTAGACACAAACCATAACAGTGTTTATTCTCTTTTCCTCCCCTTTACATATTTATATATATCTGGTTCTCCATGTTTAAGAGGATGATCTCAGAAGCTGGGTAATTTATATATTTCTATATAATGAATAAGGAAACAGGCCTAGAAATGTCCTGATAATTTTTACAAAACAATCTTAATGGAATAATTCAATGCCCTCAATTTGCAGATGAAATTGCAAGATAAAGGAGATTCTCCATGTTAGTGGCTGGGGGGGCAGACAGTGAGCAAAAGCAAGTTCTGACATCAAAGGTTTTTACGATAGCAACTTTTTAAAGTTTAAGAAGTTCTCTACCCTTGGTCAAAGAATCTGTCCATTGTTTCATTTATTCTCCTTAATAAAATTAATTTTTGAAGGCATAATCAGATAATTATGACTTTGATGGTGATTTTGGAGGTAAAATATAATTTAAAAGACATTGGTTTAATTTTTATCATTATAAATAATAAAGTATCTTACATTTACGTTGTACTGGGAAGTTACAAAAACTTACATGTATCTATTTCTCACAAAATTCCAATGAAGTAAGCAGAGTATTTCTGTTCCATTTCCATTGGTAGAAAATCAAAGAAAAGAACATGTGGGGGGGGAAAAAAGAATGACTCATATAGTTATTACCTTCCCTATTACTCAGGTCCAGCTATTCCAAATTCCAGCTATATCCTAGTAGAGGAATTTGTATATAGCTGGAATCTATTCCAGCTATATACAAATTCCTCTACTAGGTCCCTTGTCCTACATCTCCCACCATTTCTTATATAAATATTTCAGAGTCTAGAAAATATGGGACTTTTTATATTTATACAAATTGTTTAATAATTAAATTTTTAAAACCTGACATGGTAATACATACCTATAATCCCCACTTAGGAAGTGGGGTAAGGAAGAACATAATTTTAAGGCCAGTCTGGACAATTTAGTCAGACCCTGTTTCCAAAAACAAAACAAACAAAACAGAAAATTTTGGATCATGTTTAGTACTCTCTGAGTCCAATCTTCATTTCAAAACAAGAAGAAAAAGAAAAACAATTAAAAATATTAATTTTGTTTTGGGGAGTATCATTTCTATATTGTGATAATATTATCTCTGTATTATCTCTGATAATATTATCTAGTATACAGAGATAATATTATCTCTGTATACTAGCTTCTGTCTAGGAACCTTCAATGGGGTCAAACAGGAAGTAAACTCAAGTCATGTGATGGAATAACTGTACTTTTCAGGCAGTACACTGATATCAGATGAGCCAAATTCAACAGATAATGCACATCTCTACATAAATAAGAATTTTTGTAGTATCCTCCAAAATATATCTGTGAATTACTATCTAAAAATATTTGTTTTTTGAGGCAAGGTTTGCTATGCAGTTAGGCTGGCCTGGAATTCACTATATATTCCAGGCTGGCCCCAAACACATAGTGGTCATCCTCCCTCAGTCTCCCAAGTGCTAGAATTACAGGCCTGCTCCTCCATGCCTGGCTTGTCTAGATGAGTATAAAGGTGTTTTACAGTCCTGTACAGATCTAGGACATGCTTCTGTCTACCTGGAAAAATGGGCTCCTGTTAAGTCACTTCTGTATTGGCTTTTAGTAGTTTATGTGGTTTTTATTCCTAATGTCCCCTGGACCTTAAATCTCACCGAAGTATGAGAGAATTGATACTTTCACAAGGTTCTGCTTCTTCAGTTTACTCTTTTCCAATTCAGTGGACAGGGATAATGCCTTGATGCTCTGGGTCTGTAAATAGAGGTACTCTAACTTGCTGTAGGGAGAGAGATTAGGTAAACAAAGCTCATGCTTCTAAACCAGACTAGAGTGAAAACAAGGATGGGAAAATGCCCTGCAAAGATGCTAAGTGCTTCCTCTGTCAAGACTCCAGTGGTAGTATAATTGTTTGCCCATGTTTGAACCTACTTTTACACCACTCAATTTTTTTAAACAACGAAATCCTGTTTTTATGCCTCAATTTAGTCAAAAAAACTTTATTTTTCTTGCTATCAAATGACCCTGGCTGAGATATCACCTGTGTGTGAAGAGACTGCTGCATTCCTTGTTAGGAACTGTCAGTTATCCTTTCCAGCAATCTAATCAGGAAGGAACTGAGCTTGGAGCAGAATGTTCCTCCAGCAATTTTTTATAACCACATCATCTGTTGATCCCTCTCCGAATCACTCTATCCTGTGACCATATTTGTTTTATTTCCATTGTCACAATCTGATTCTCTTCTCTGTGTTTTTATATGTATTTTTGCCTTTATCTAAAATATAATCTCCCTGAGAAAGGTAGAACTTTACTTAGTCTTTCTTGTGTTCCCCAGGAAAAAAATGGCAATGTTTGGCATATATATCATCAATACTTATATCAAATGAATGAACAGTTGAATGAATGACTGAGTAAACTTGCCCACAATCACACAACTTCTGAGGGGTAGAGACTGGATTTAGACTAGAGTAGTAACTGGACTCTAGTTTATGGGCCCTCATTTTCTTTGCCAAACATGCTGCCAGATTAAAAACAAGTGGTTGTGTGTGTATATATGTGCACATGTGTGCATGCATGCACACATATGCACATGTATGTCCAAATAGGTTTATAAGAGAGAAAAACAGATAGATAGAACTAAAGAAAATATTAAAGAAATAGAATTATCTGCCTCAATTTGCTAACCTGGAAGATGTTTTATATTTTGTACCGAAGTAAGGCTCTTAAGTAAAGTAAAATTGTTAATCATTGCTTTATATTTGAGCTAGTAAAGCATTGTCATCCAAGACATCCATTATATTGTGGAGTATCTTTTAGTTTAGTTTAGCAGTTTTGGAAGACGTACAGTTATGCGTCTGTAGATTGTGCAGAGCCTCCTACTTGTAATATATAGCACAAGAGGTGTCTTTTAGCACATCTTCAATATGAAGGTCATGGGTTGAAGTTCTTAAAAACATGGTATTTTGAGTCTCTAACACACTTCAAATTTTATATGTAAATTTGAACTATAAAATTGTTATTATCCTACTGCTGTTTAATGTCTATTCAACCTAAAATCTATAACTACAAGGGATTCTTTTAGACACTGCATTTAACTCTTGAACCACTCCCATGAGACACACACTTTGCTGTGTTATAGATGTGGAACTGCGGCTCAAAATATTGCAATCATGACTAATTTGATGTCTGAGAACTGACATTCAGCACCAGATTTGAGATTATTTGCTCCATGCTCTTAACCACTTAATTATGTTCAGAAAAATATGTTAAAACTTTTGAAAGAGAAGAGCATTTATATTTTAAGCAAATTACTAAGGCTTAAAAATAAGTAATAATTCATTGTGTAATGGAAGCAGCAGAGGATGAGAAATCACAAAGTGTAGATTCTAGGTATAGCTTTGATGCTATTAGTCTATGAGACCTCAAGAAGTTTATCCTACAGTGTTCTATAAACAATATTGTACTCAATCTCCATAACCCTGCTCTGAACGCTAGCTTCTTCATTTCACCCTGTATTTCCATTTCTGGTTGCAAATGCTTTGGTTCCACAAATATAAGATGAAAAATAGAATCCTAGACATGTAGAGATTAAGAAAGTTAATATACCAGAAAATATGTATTTTGAAAACTCTTAAATGACTTAAGAATGCAAGCGATTATAATTTTTAGGTAATGAATGCCTTAGCACTTCATAGATATAACATTTTAAAGTAAAGTTTTCTTTTGGTACAAGAGATTATTGCTTTGGTGTTGCAGCCAAAATTTATACCCATTTTTGGTTATTTATTTATTTATTTATTTATTGTTTTGGACCAGTAGCTTTAACACAAAAGGTGATCAGGTATTATGTTGATATATTGTGCTACTTACTAAAAAGAAGGCTAGATTATGGTAGTATTTTTGTTGTTCGTGGTGATCTCAGAAAGTGGATTGTATTAGGGTGGTATATTAATCAAATTTCTCATCCCTAAGACATAATGTCCAATTCTCACAATTTGAAGACAGATTTAATTTGACTTACAGTTTCAGAGAATTCAGTCCATAGTCAACTGAGTGAAGGCAGGAACATCAAGGCAGAAGGATGTGCCTTCTCAGTACCTGGGGTCCAGGAAGCAGAGCAGGGGGACAGTGTTCGGAGGGAAAGGATGAAGAACCAGATACGTTGCACCACTATTGGATGTAACACCCAGACACACCCATAAGTGTGCTTTATTAATCTCTGGGGCATGTCCTAAGCAAATCAAATTGACAACCTGCCTTAAAATAACAAATGGGAGTTGTGATTTATTCATCTGTGCCCCTACCATGAGCTTGCATCAAGTACTTGTAAACCCTTATCATGAACTTGACTAAATTAATGAAGAGCTACTACATAACCTTTTTGAGTCTCAGTCTTAATTATTGTTTAGTAAAATAGAAACACAATATGAGCATTTCTGAAAAAATTTTAAACCTAAGGAATACTGAATGTCATACAAAGCTACTTCCACAAGGTACTTAATGCTGACTACCACTCTTTTTCTCATTTAGTCTAGTGCCAGAAGACACACTAAGACAGATAGACAGGGAATATGCCAGTTTCCAAACCACTAAACAAATCTACCTTTGGAAAAAATCTGTGGGAATTTGCATATAAAAAATTATCTTTTCATGTGTGGTTCATAGTCTTTTATTTTCTTACCATAAGTGCCTTGGCTCCATCCTTTGGTATATCATACATTCTGATATCCAGTTGGTTACAAGCCATAGCTAAGTCAGTGGATACCTTTTAATACCTCCTTCTGAGAAACTTAGGTAGCTGCCAGCTGTCACATAAAGGTAATTTGGATCTGTGAGAGCACTGAATGGAACTGACATTCAATGCCGCTGTGATGACATTTGAGTGTCACTGATAAGGGATGATTAGTTACTTTAATTTCTACAGAGGTTGACATATTTCATTATGCAAAATAATAAATATGTTTAATATGAATTCCATGGTTCCTGAACTCATGTCATGAGAATTCTAATTAGTAGTATGTGAGGCATGCAGAGGGCAAATGAGCTTATAATTTTGCTTGAATTAAAATTTCTGCAGTTTCCTCAGGAGTCTCCTTTCGAGGTGGTACTAGTCCCCAAGGAGACTCTAATGGCCTTCTAGATCTCACTCTTCTGTTCCTATCTCTCTTTGAAAAAGGATTGCTTTTATGATTGCATGGTGGGATAGATACTTAGCTCCAGGATTTTGAGTCCCAACTCTGGGATTGTAGAGGCTATGGGGCATAGTTGCAATAGCAATAATCTACTATTTGGGAGAGTTCCGAATCAGCACCATATCTACTCTTATTAGCTGTGTGACTTCAGGCAAGTCATTTAATGTCTTAAGACTTTCATGTTTTATATGTTTTAAAAATGAATGTAATAATTCCTCTGAATCCTCATATCAATTTATTTGTATCTGTCCTATAGGAAAATTAAGGAAGGGATAATAATAGTCATTGAACATTTTCTATAAGCTAAACATTTTTTATACCTGTTGTTTAATCTACATAGTACAGTTAAATGCTTTTTTCTATCTGTTTAACTACTAAGAGGGCAAAGGGAATTAGAGCATACATGTACTTATCCAAGAAGAAAGAACTAGTCAAATAGTAAAGGGACAATTCAAACTATTGGGGGAATTTTGAGCAAATGTATGAAGCCACTGTGTTGTTTTTAAATGTGTGTATGTGTGTGTGTGTGTGTACTTCAATGATGATAGGATCAGAAAAGAATTATGAGAAAAAATACAGGAAGCTAAATAATTTGTGATCTTTCTTAAGATAATGCAAAGCCATTGAAGGGTTTTTAAAGGGAAAGAGTGAAAATAGTGGATAAGGAAATTCTTCTGGCAGCTGTTACAGTCAGTTAAGCTTGAATCCCAGGTATGTGCATGAACGCCCTGGATACCCTGTCCATCATTCAAACCCCTGGCTTTGCATACTTGCTACTCTTCACTCTTATTTCAGGGTCTGCTATCCATTACTTGGTGTGGCAGAGTATACTCCCCAGCCAAAAACAGTATTCACCAGGCTCTAGACTCTGAAACCAGTTTGTCCACCAGTTACCACCATTTCCTTTCCCCTCAGAATTTAGACACACTGATCACTTGCCTGGGCTCCAGCTCCTGCTTGACACAGCTGTGATGTAAACTTTTGCCATCTGTCTGGGTTAGTTTCCTAGTACATGATCCATTCTCTTGGGAGTTGACCAGTGTTCAGGGTCTCAGGGCTTCTGTACAGGAGCAGTCTCTGAGCAGCTACTCTAGTGGAGAAGATGTTAGATTTTAACATTTTATTTTTATGTCAAAAGTGCATCCTAAGCCAAGTGCAGTAGTACACACTTGTTATCCTAGAATAGCAATTTTGCAAAGCCTGCAAAGAGCTGGGGATATGGCTCACTGGTAGACTTCTTGCCTTGTATGCACAGGGCCCTGAGTTCAATTCCCCAGCACCACACAAACACACAGAGAGAGAGAGAGAGAGAGAGAGAGAGAGAGAGAGAGAGAGACAGAGAGAGAGAAATGAAGAAAAAGAAAGAAAGAAAGAAAGAAAGAAAGAAAGAAAGAAAGAAAGAAAGAAAGAAAGAAAGACCTAGAATACAGTTAAGTGCTAGAGTGCTCCTAGGTTCAATCCCCACTACACTAAAGTAAATAAATAGTTAGTTACAAGAAGGCTATTTCTACATTCCCCTATTCCAGTCATTTCTCCCTTCAATTTTTACTTTTTCTCCTTTCTTCTGTCACCAAGAGCACAGTGTACATGGGTTGCAGTCAAAGGGGCACGGACAGTATGAATCAATTACATGTTAGGAATGCTACGTACACATAGTGCCATCTGCGTTTTCCATACCACATGCAAGAAGCATTTGCCTTCAGTGGAGAGATTCTGCAAACAAATTGTGAGCAGAGTATCCAGAAATGTTGTCAGCCAGTCTTCAGAGTTAGGTAGGGAGAGCAGCAAAGGGGCAGCTGACATGGGAGTAGAGGGAAAGGTGCAAACTCACCAATTCCAACACCTACCATTACTTGTATTTTGATAATCAGGGATTGGACATTGCCTTTGGTCTATTTAGTGAAACTAATTTTACTGCTTGGTAATGGCAAATTACTTTTAAAGAGATAGTGAAATATACAGAGCCTGAGTCCCTGCCACCTGCTGAGGCCCAGTGAGGCAGGATGAACCCACTGGATGATATCTGAGTCTGCCATGATAATCTGCTGTCACACTGTATGCCCATATTTATGGACATTTCAAGCAGGAAAGAGAATGTGACTGGAAAGCATGTCTTCTCATCCTGTTTTATGTCCACCAGTTTTTTCCTAAATACTTCCCATCCCAGTCACTGTAAGATCCTGGAAATCTGTCTCCTTTGTCAAGAGCATTAGGGAGCAGGCTTTAAGAAGGTTAACGTGCCCTGGAGTTTTTACATATAGTCCTTTTGTCAGGTAGTTAAAAATGAGAATTAGAATTTAACAGAAGTATCACAAGACACTCTATTTAAACCAGCAGTTCTCTTCATAAAGTTCCCAAGCCTGCTACACTTCTCAAATTCAGTAATGATAGAGGATGATGGTGATGATATGATGTTGTTGACACTGATGAAGACTGAAACTAATATTTACTAAGTATGTAGGGAAAGCACTATGCATTTTACATCCATTATTTTATTCACCACAATTATTTTGTGAGCTATATACTACTATTTTTTTTTCTTAAAACAGCTAAGGAGACTGATGTTACAGAGGTTAGATATCTTATAAGGGATCCCATAGATATTAGATGGCACAGCTATTTGCCTACAACAAAACCTGAGCCCTAGGTCATGATACTTTTAATATTTAGAAAGCCTAATACATTATACATTAGCTCTACAAAATGATATGCACTCTAAATAAAAAGTTACTCCTCTGCTTAGATTGGAATTACATTACCTGCTCTTCTAATAGTGGTTTGCTTGGAATGATTAGAACCTTGTCTTGGTGACTCCTGAAATACTGAATTGTAGTTTTTAAAAAATGAACCAAATCATCACCGGTTATATGCAGCTAGCTTGGCAGGAAAATCCTTGAGCATTTAGAATCTATGGTATAAAATAATAAAAGTTAAACTTTTATTGATACTAGAAGAGTTGGTGTCTCTGTTCTGTAGTATATTACAGTCCAGCCTGAAAACCTTGTACTTCTTGTGTACAAAATCAAATTAACATCTTATTTTGTAAATTGTTTTTAAATAGTTAAATAGTTACTTAAAATATCTTTTGGAAAAGCTCCAGGATAGCACATCTTTTCCTTTAGAAACCACATTTATAATAGAAAAATAAAGTGTTGAACTTTCTTATCATGGAAAATAAAGTGAAGAGATTTAACATGAATTTACACTCTGGGAAAAGAGATTATCTGAAAATCAGGCTGTTCTACCAAGGACAGTGAATTAGGTGGAAAATCTGTCTGATACTATTGGTGGTATGGAAGCTGTAGAGAGAGTAATATCAAGAAAAAGATTTCTGTAATTTTTGCTATCCACAGAAGTCTACTGCAGTAGGAATTGGAAATATGTTTACAAGTCTGAGAGAGACCTGACCATGAGCAAAGTTATACTTGCTTTAGTCCTTAGAAATGGCTCAGAGAATACCTCTTAAAGATGACTGCATTTTAGGCTCTATCATGAAGCCAGGCCTTATAGCAAGCAAGGTTCAGGCTTGCAGGTCTCCTCCGCCTTTGTCCAGCACTCGAGTACACTCTTGCTACCTGCCCCTGGCTTCAGAACTCACTTTGCAATGTGTACTGACATTCTGCCTTCTACTCTTTTGGTTTATGGTGAGAGTAACCGTGGTATTTCAAGCCTCCTGAATTCTTTCTCTTCACTTCTTGAACAATAATACAAATAATTATCTTTGTATGTTGCACAAAGTGCTCTTAATCATTTTTCACTTACTAATATATCTAGCGAGTCAGTCAACCAACACTTCTGACTGCCTTGTATTTTACATACTGAAATAGGGATAAAAGAAGGATTTTGTAAAATAAAACTTTATTTTATTTAAAATTTTTTTACTTATTTTATAGTTTTAATTCTATATCTCAAAGAATCAGACTCAAATAAATCAATAAAAGGTGATGAGGAAGGCATAATCAGGATATTACAGTGACAAGAAAAGGAAGGCTCCCTGATTTTATAGTTATTCTCGAACTCCTGGGCTCAAGTGATCATCCCACCTATTGCCCACACTCCAAACTCCTATAGCTGTGGCTATAGGAACGTACCACCATACCCATTCTGGCTTCACGGTTTTTAATCATTCATGTTTTTAGACTTTACTGTTAGTCAAATTCAATTTTAAATCTATAGTGACACGTCCTCAATGGTTCTGATGACACATTTATTGAGTGAAGTTAAAATGTAAAACAAGTTGTCTCCTTAATGAATTGTTACTACTCAGAGGAATATCCTTAGCCAAAAATAGCAGGAATGAGGCATGGGGGAAATGCTGCTCCTCATTCACTGCATGCAGATATGCTCCTAGTCGAGAACAGAAGTTTAGGAGACAAAACTGTGTACCTACCTCTAGCTAGATAACTTTACCAGTGAAGTCATTCAGAAGTACAGAAGATACTTCTTAACTGTTCAGAGCACAACGCTAGAGCAAGTCAGCTTATCTGCCCACCCTAGTTCAACCACTAACTCTTAGCTTGAATGAAAAATGTTTTAATCTCTCTATGCATTAATTTTACAATGTGCAAAATGAAGAGATATGTTAAAGAGCTGGTGAAAATTAAATGGGGTGATAGAGGCACACCTACAACTGTTTGAACCATCTGGCACAGGGAGCTGTGTTAGCTATTATTTCCCTACTTTCTAGTACTGTACAGGATAGAAGACATACTGAGAAGAAAAGTAGACCTGATTTTGTTCTAGGGGTTCTGATGTACCCCTTCCTACATATGCTTCTTGTCCTATGCATTCAGTTCTTAGTGCCTTTCCCAAAACACATTCAGATCCGAACGTGTCATTGCTTTGCTCAGGACTCTATTGCTTTTAATTACTGCTTTTGACCAATAGCTTTCGGTCTTGCCGTTTTTTTTTTTATATCAAGACATCAATAGATCACATCTAGGGAACAAAAATTAATCTGCGAGAGATCAGCAGCAATGATTAAACAGATGCCATCAGGTTATTAAATCAGGGCTAAGTTCTCTTGAGCTTTTTACTTAAGGATATTTCTCAGTCAGTCTGCCAACTGCCCAGCCCGTGGTAATAATAATAATGGAAGTTAAGAGATGTACAGTTCAGTTTTCTTCTGAGTCCAAGCTAAGTCTTGCAGTTTAAGGCAATATGTGAAATCACATCAGCAACTAACTGTATAAGAGCACCTCCCATTTATGGAATAAAAAACCATGTATGCAATAATACATTAAGTACATTTCTGATAAAATATTAACCCTCACAAAAAATCCTGTAAAATAATTAGTATTGTTTCCATTTCACATGAAACTAAAGATGATAGAACTCAGTCAAAAACAAAGATCAAATAAATTATAGGGTTTGGAATTGAACCCATTCGGTTTGACTTCAGAGTTTGTATTCTTATTAACCAGTTCTCAAGATTTGTTAACACTTACCTTGTCTTACCTTGTTAGCACTTTATTTTTATATAAAGATTGGCTTTTATATACTCAGTAGCATACCTTTCTTAGCACCTTGAACTCCAATGTTCATTACTTCCACTAATCTCAAAAATTTCCTATCACCTTTCCTTGCCTTCTGCAGCGATCTAGTCTCTTTAAAACTAATTGTTGTGAAGGGCCTCTTTCAAATACTACTTCTTTGGTTTCCAGTCCAATTTTGGGTTAAAGCTAATCCAAATTTGGATTAAAGCTGCAATAATGATTGGGAAATGGAACAGAACTCTTACAAGGGTTTTGATTGTGGAAAATCAGGGGTGCTGGTCACACACAGAAGAGTAGTACAAAGAGGAATCTATTTAAGTTTCTAAACTAAGAAAGTGATCCTCCTGCTCAACAACACATATTTCTGGGAAAGCAGGGTGCACAGAGAGTAAAGACTAACATTACTGAAGTGGTTCACTACCATAAGTCAACCTAGCCTTGGCAGGAGCCATACACCTTCCCCAACTCTAGCTACATCTGGAGATCAACTTCTCACTGAAACCACTAAGGCTAGAAGCTGCTTTCAGCACCCACACTCTCCCTGTAAAGTCCATAGTTACTTAGCTGCTACAGGAGCAACTACACTCCCACCTCTCCTGCCCTACCACCAAGGCATTCTTTTTAGGTCGTCCCCCTTGATTTTCAACACCCTAGTTTGTAATTGAAAAGTTCCTCTTCTGGCTCTTTCAGCCCTTTTTGCGATGTTGGGAAGCCAGTGACTAGCCTGGAAATTCTTTTCAGTAGAGAGGGAAACCAAGGTTTAAAGATGGTATAGTATTTCTTGATAACTATTACTATACAAGTAATTCTTTATCTTACATTCAAATTCCTTTCTAATGTGATCTACTCCCACCTCTCCTCTATATCCACACTTTCCATGAGTCACTTTTCTCCAAAGTTATGAGATTTTCTTTCTGAAAATTAGTAGATGCTTCCTGCCTCCATGTATGTTTATTTACAGTACACTCTCCTTTCCCCCAATTTTTTCTTCCATATCTCAGTCTATTGAAATTCTTCTATTTTTCAATAATTTCATGAAGGTTTTTTTCATGTTCCAGGCTTTGTCCTTTATTGAATATTTGCGTGCCTCGCCTCTTCCCTCCCTCCCTCCATTTCTCTCTTTTCATTCCTTCCTCTCTTTGTTTTTCTCTTTCCCTAGTGAGACTCAAACCCAGGATAAGTTTGACATTGGAACCTGTATATTTTAGGACCAAGTAAACAAATGATAACTGAGGCAAGCTCACAATCTGAAAAGATTAACTTGATACTGATTAACCATTCAGGACATTTTCCCAATGTTTCTCTTAATTTTCTTTTCATTGTTGTTGTTGTTGCCTAAGCAACTACTATGTAGATGAAATCAAGTATGGTAACTAGATATTTTTTCTGAAAACAAGAAATGTCTCTATAATTTTCCCTATTGTTTCTTTTTTGGGGCTATAGATTTCATGATTATTTTCTTTTCTCAGATCACATAAAGAAGCATCTATATCCTCTTCCTACAATACATGGTAATTTACACTGTGTCTTCAGTTTGGTAGGAATCATGTTCAATTGCTGTGAAACTCTTGAGAATGCATATAAAGTGCCTTTGTATGCCCAGCATTTGACTTAGGGCCTGGCATATAGCAAGTGCTAAATAAGTGTCGACCTATTGAATGGATGCATGATCACATGGATGTTTCCTTCCTTCATCTTGGGACAGTAAGTGTTTTAAGCCAGTGATAATGAGTTTTGGTAGTGACAGACATACACTCAACTCCAATGACATCCAGTGATTGTCTTGGCTTAGCTAAAGAATTTTTCATCTTCCTTTCCCCCACATTTTTTATTAGTGCATCTTAGTAACACAGGCTAATGTTTCATTTGGGCAAATTTGTATATGTAATAACATACTTTATCTACTACCCTCCATCACCTTTCTCACCCAATTTCCCCATAGTTTCATGTGCCATCCAGGGAGTTTCAATATGTACAATATATCTTTATGCACCCTATTCCCACCAGTTACCTCCTGTTTTCTCTCTTCATCATTCTTTCCTCTTGTCTAATGATAGTCTTCTTTCGATCTTGTGATCTTTTTTAGATTCCGTATATTAGGGATGCATGCAATGTGGCTTTTCAGCTCTTTTGTTCACTTATTGACTGAAGTATTTGAATTTTTTTTGGTGTTACATTTTTTTGAGGTCTTTATACAGTCTAGCTATCAATCCTCTGTTGGAAGTGTAACCAGCAAAAATTTTCTGTCATTTTTTTGCTTTTTCATTTTCTTGCATTTTGCACTTTGCATTTTACTCTGTTGATTTTTTTCCTGCTGTATAGAAACGTTTTAATTTGATGTTCTACCATTTGTTATTTTTTACTCTTTTTTCCCTGTCCTATTGGAGTCCTATATAAGAAGTAATTTCTGTGTCTATAGCTTCAATTTTTTACCCCTGTGTTTTCTTTCAGGAGTTCCAAAGAGAAATTTTCACTGTCTCTGGATATAAATCTATTACTTCCGGGAGATTTTTGCACCCATTTCCAAACGATGGAATTCATCTTGTCACTCACATAGATTCATAAATAATTAACAGTGACTCATGTCACCTTGTACTTTTGGAATTTTAGCTTATTGTACTTCCAGGACAAGCCTATCAAAAGGCAAGAGCAGCAACATACCTCAGCCTAAGCGACAGCTGTAAGAGTCTTCTGATTTGGGACAGCTTTCAAAAAGGAGGAAAATGAAACATTGCATGTTCATTTTTGCCAATCTTAACTGAAACCTACACATTCTATGTTAAATCTGTTTTAAAAATGATCCAATGGATCCATGTCTTCAGAATCTGAGCTGTTGGAGGTCTGTACAAGGTCTCCTTGAGGGTCTAATTTTAGGTAATATTTGGTTCACTTGATACATTGGTGAGTACTTGACAGTACTTGATACTGTCATAAATAGTAAAATAGAACTTATTTCAGAAATAATGATACTACACAAACCTGCTACTCCACATTGCTTAACCTTGTTGCCATTTGACAGAGTTATATGACAAATTTTGGTCAATAGCTTGTGGAAAAACTGGTTATGTATTTCACCAGGCCAGGGCATAGAAAATTCAGTTTGTCTTTCCTCAAGCAATCTCTTTTCCTGATACTAGGAGCAGGAGGCTTATACTCCAGATGGTAACTACAAATTATTACGTTTGTATCCTAAACGACTATGTAGAATACAGCGCTCTTCTGACCTCCAGAGTTACAGCATGAATGAGAAGCAACCGTTATATTATTAAGCTACCGAGACTTCTGTTCATTATATTCTTACAACAGACCTAAGCTGTCCACACTAATACAAAAAGAAACATGAAGAGAATTAACACTTAACGAGTACCCACTATGTGCCCTTCATGACACTAGGGCTCTTATCTGTTGTTTCTACTCTTTTATTTATTTCTTACAAAACCCTCATCAAGGTTGGGAACACCAGGTGGCACAGAACAACAGAGGTAAACTAATATGATTATATATCTTCACAGTTGCTTCCACTCTGCCTGTTTTGTAGTGCCATCTGTATAAGCTAAATATGTAGACTTGGCTTCTAAAAGGCATGCATATTGTTTAGCATTTTAAAAATATTAAAATCGATTAGGTCAATGACCACAGAGACAGGGCAAGACATTTTGGAATGTGCCAAGCAGATTTGTGTCATAATGCATATTCAGTTATTATCTTCTAGAGCTATTTATGTTTCTTGCAAATTATTACATATGACTCACTTTTGTTTGTAGGAATTATGTTATTTAGTCTCATTATTTGGTATTGTGCATTCTTGCTAATGATTAAAGTAAAAAATGGAAATATTATGTATTCAGAGCATATCAAATTAAGTACCACAGAGAGGGAATAAATAGGGATGCATTTATCAAATCATTGGATATAGGAGGTGCCTCTTGTTGAATTATGAACATGCAGTCAAATTCTTCACAGTGTATAAACATCTCTGGACCTGGAATCAGTATCACTGAGTTAAAATTTTGACTCATACTAGCTGTTCAATCATGTTGTTTAATTGGGCCACTGGTTTTTCGTATGAACACTGAATATAGATTAAATTTGGAATTGAATATATATATATATATATATATATATATATATATATATATATATATAAAATCTGTGGGGCTATAGTAGGTACACAATAAGAAGACTCAGTTTACCTTTTAGAATGCTTGGAATACATAATCCCATTAAAATGTTCAAATTTAAAACAACAATGACAATGTTGAACTCCATGGGTTAGATGTCAGAACGAGCCATCTGGTTTCAAAAATCTCCATAAGGGGTGAGTAGACTTTGTGAATACATAAAATTTCAGACTCAGGCTTTTTGTTTGTCAGGTTCAAAAATGCTAAGCTAGCAGCATTCCAGAGTCAATCAAATTTAGGGACACTACTTCATATTAGCAAAGCTCACAAGACACTTACGGAGACAAATCAATACTTATTACAGTTCATTAATTTCAGTGAGGAAAAAAGCTGCTAAACTGTCCAAATGTCCCTGTGTTCTCACCAGTTTATTATCAGTTGGTACAGAAATTAAGAGAGGAGCCAAATGATAACCTAAGCCTACTCATGCCTGAGTCGACTACATTATGTCACAGACAACCACAAAATCTCAATTAAAAAAAAAATACCAAGGGTAATTTATTCTCAAACTTTGTTCATAATGAGAGGGGAGTTTTGGCTCTAGGCTATCCTATCTAAGGAGATAGAGGCTCTATCTCCTTCTTGGAACTCATCCAGCAAGGAGTAAGGAATGATGATGAAAGGCCCTTGCACTGGCTTTTAAAATCCTCAACCAAGCAGCACTATATATTCTCTGCATTCACATTCTATAGGCCACAATGAATCAAATCATTATGCATAAGTTTAAGGACATGCTATGCAACCTTCTCATGGATTTCAAAGTAGTGGGGAACAGGACATTGGTGCACACACCTGGTGTTCATATTTGGTACATCCAATTTGGTACTACAGTACATTAGAGGAAGTTTCATAGCAAGATCTGGATGTCTAAGGTTCTCATGCTCAGAAACTAGCTGTTTCTCTAGCCATATAAGGGATATAACTGCCAAATGTCTACGTCCTCATAAAGTTCTTTTGGAATGGCAGCCAGCCTGCAATAGGCTTTGCACTACCAAACACTGTCTTTCAGATATATTTCCTTTGCCTTCATTGGGCAACCAACCCTCTATTACATAGGCATAGGCTTTCTTTAGATCAATTAATGTGCTCAGTTAAATAGCATTCAGGTTTTGCTGACCTGGAATCTCTGTCTCCTTCAGATGACTTTCATCTGGATCCTGTGGGTGTGGGGGGGAATGTTAGGGGATGCTTGTGGTTGAACCTAGGATCTCGCACATTCTAAGCACACACTCTACCACCAGCCTTTAGATCTGTTAAATCTTGATTTTATAAATTAACTGTGCTAATTATATTATTTTCCTTATATTGTACTTCAGAGGCACTTAATTGTTCTTCCTCTCTTCCATCCACCTCCCTCCCCCAGTGTACTGCCTACGGATTCAAAATGGTTTTTATATAACTTCATAATGATACTTCTGTGTCGGAGTATTGGAAGCTAGTTAAGAATATTTGCAGGACATCATGTCCTCTTCTTATTTAATGTGTGCTTTCTCGTGCTTCTAATTGTGTCAGAATGACTGTGTAGAAAGTAGTTTCTGCCTCCTCAATTGTCCAGACTGAGTTGCATTCTATTCAGAGACAGACTGTAAGTGAGGTTTAATTGTAATTCAACTATTATATGCTGATCTTTCACCTTAAGTATCCATCAATGAATAGTTTATCTATAAAATAACAAAAATTATTCTATTTATCCCTATATCTCATGAGTCAAAACATTTTGGTGACTATTAGATTGAATAATGTTTTTCTGCATAGTTTTTAAACATATTCTCTGTCACAAAAGTTGGAAATTACATTTGACAACTATAGTAGTCAACTTTTTCTCTTCTAAAAAAATTTACCAAATGGTATCAAATCAGAACAGCAATTTATTTATTTCTTTTCTTCTTATTCATTGTTCATTCAATGTTTTCTTTATTCATCCACACACTGAGTGAATTTAGAGCAACTACTATGTTCAAAACCATAAACTTTGGGAAGCAGGTTAGGAATAAGATATCCCTGCCCTCAGTGAACTTTATTTTGGGGAAGATATAAAAAGACATAGGTTCACACAATCAGTGTTGAATAAAAGTATGCACTAGAAAAGAATATTTTGTATGTCTTTAATTCAGAACTAGTCAACATTAGGGATTTACAATATGTGAACATGGTATTAGATTTCCCAAGTATTTTCCTATAGATGATCCTATATTCTACTCAGCGGTTCTATGGACAGACAGGTTATACACTTTTACAGATAAGCCAACACAAAAAATGCTTTTTTGAAATTAAGAATTTGCTAAAAATTTGAACACTTTTTAAAATATAGTCTACATTTTCTAAAATGTTCTCATGCTATTGGTTTATCTTAAATCATGCACTTACAGAATGTTTGATAACGGGTCATATCTAGTTCTTTGGCCTGAGTCCTTTGACAATGCAATTTATAGGAATGTACAGATATTCTGAATTGGCAAATGTTTTCTTTTAAGAGTTATAGTATAAAAAAATCAATAGTTGACATTTTTCTGATGAGAAGCAGCTTTAAAAATTTATAATCAACATTGTATATGTGTTTATTCTTTTTGTTTCTTTAGTTTTACAAAAAGGTATGGGTCACAGTTGTTTTTGTTTTTACAGTCATACAAGATAAGTAGATAGATAGATTTTATTATCTACAAAGTATTTTTCTCCACATTTTCATTGTTCAAATTACAAAGAAACTATCAGAAGAATGCTAAATGGATGAGGCAGGTGAATGTCAGATTCAAGCACAGTCTATACAACTTAGTGAGACCTTGCCTCAAAATAAACACGTATAAAAAGGGCTGGTGATTTATAAAGCTCAATACAGGAGCTCTAGGTTCAATCTCTAGTAATACAAATAAAAATCCTGAAATTATTTTTGTATAAGCAAAATTTAAAAAATAATTAAATGTGATGTAATGGAAAAGTTTGCTTAAGCTAAGGAGGCTAAGTTAAAGATATGAGAGAAACAGGCTGTATACTTACATAAAACTTGCAGGACAGACCTAGGGGAGTTGTTAAATTTCCTTTCTGATCCTGAATTTTGTATGTGCAATTCAATAAATTTGGGTTAAGTGTTTATGTTAATTCAGGGTTAGTCAAGGAAGTTACAATAATGCATTTTATTGGCTCTCAAAGATTTTACAGTTCCTGGGAGAAAAAGAAACAAGAAATTTCAATAGAATAAGAAACAAAGCTATGTTTGAAGGTATTTGGGGAGGTGAGAGCAGACAGAGAGCTATACACAGCACTGGTGTTGGAAGAATGGACTGGAGTTCAGGTGTGGTTTCTATAACAATGAGAGAAGACTGTTTATAGGAAGATATTTCTGAAATAACTCTGAAAGCCTGATTAAAAATAGCCAGCAAAGGGAGGATGAAAGGATATTATGGGTAAAAATACTGTTGCCTATCATTAATTGGGTAATTCCATGATACCACTTATGGTGCTTCACACGAATTATCTCAAGAAGTTGTGTCAGATAGATACTATTATTTTCTTCTTTTACAAATGATGAGGCAAAGTAAGACAAGAAAGAAGATGGTATAGTTTACCTCAGATAGTCAAAGAAATTCAAGCAAGAAACTTTTGAGTACAGTAGGTAAATGACACAGAGTTAGAACAATTGGGATGAGGACGAAATATGCCAAGGCCAATATAATGTTTGAAAATAATTGAAATTATGGAAAGAAACTGGAAAAGAAAACAAAGTCATTAGCAACCACAGTAATAATAAAAAAATATGATAAATAAAAAGTTAATTATAGAAATAAGGATAATAATACTGTTACTGGAGTGCTAGTATACTGCAGGACTTATCCTATGTTTTGTGTGTTTGTGTATTATCGCTTGTGTGACCCTTGAGATTATAATGTTAAGTGAGTTAAGATACACAAACTTAAGTATCATATGGTTACTCTTATATGAGAAACACAAAACATAAATAGAGAGCAAATTAAATATAAATAATAAGAAATAGGGCAATAGATCTTTTGTAAAAGGGAAGGGGAACAAGAGATAGAACAATCAGAGAAAGGAAGGGAAAGGGATGCAAAAGGAGTTAAGATGTGTTCTGTACGTGGACCAACTCCCCACAAGGAATATAATCATTATGTACTGCAATCATGTACCAATTAACACATTATTAAAACAATCCTATAAGGGAATCTTTATTATCCTGCCTTATTTATATATGAGTTTGCTGATAGGCTACAGGGATTCGTTTTGAACACAGATATGGTTACTCTAGAGCCTACACATTTCATATTTGGTTCATCTACGTGGATACGAGTAATGGGATTAGTACTGTCTTGGCTTTCTTTAGAAAAATTATATTTAAGTTACATATGTCTGGGGCTAGATCCTCTTTGCCATGATAGAATTACACCAGACCTTGCTCTGTTTATCTGGTCTGGGAGGCATATATTTATCTAAATCAAGATGGCTAATCTCATACATTGTCCATTTCACTGATATAACTCAGCAAACACAGCTTTAACCCCAAACATGAGAGATTACAGACACTCCATAAATGATGACAGATTTCATTCACCAGCTGCAGAGGAAAATTCTCTCAGTTTTCTGCATCTATAGACAAAGCGTAACAGGATAATGATAGTGACAGAGTCTTTAGTAAAGGAAACTATTTAAATATTTTAGGATTCTTATTTTTGAAAAGAAATTAAAATCATAGATTTGTATATTGCTGTGAAATTGCTTAAGAGTGTATGAAGATCCATTTAAAATCATTCTTATTCTAGCTAAGTGACCGTGAAATAACATATAAGATGAGGAGTATAAGCAAAACATTTCTTAACAGAACTCATGAAATATACATGCTTAAGAAACAAGAGAGATACGGTTGCGAGCTCCTAGTAGAGAAATGAAGAAAGGAGGCTGCATTATAACAGCAAACTAATGTTTGCTATTTTTGTCCCTTAAGTGACAACACTCTTGCTTCTCCCTAAGATAAATGGTTCTCTTTATGGCAATAACGCCACACAACTTTCATTTGCTTATATTTTTTAGTAAACTGAGCAGTCATAATGTAGATGCATTTAAACTGTGCATTCATATCTAGTATACTGAAGTCCCACAATAATTTGTACATTTTAAATTTGCTACTGGCATCAATTAATTTTTTAAATTTCTCTCCAATTAGTGAATGTCTTCTATGTGTTCCTTCTGTGCATGTCTTACTCTTCTAACAGTATAAAGGAACGTATCTTAAGCCTAGTTTAAATTTATAAGACATTTCAAAAAAATTTAAAGATAAATTCCCCATCTGTTAGACTTTCTTATAGAAAAGAACAATTTTGTCTTTGTTTTCTTTTCTCAGAAAAGGCTTTCAATTATATATTAAAGGAATAATGGAATTAATTGATTATAAATAAATCTATTTTTATTAAATATATTATCTAAACAAAAATAAAATGAAATAAAAAGAATAAGTTCATCACATGGGAAGGATATGTCATAGGGATTCTTCATGTCACCATCTGAATACTCACACATTTAGGTATTTCTTGATTCAAAAGAAAAGGAAATAAGGTCTGTACTAAATAAAGGAATTTTCCCAGCTTTGCTAGTTGAAAACAACTTATTGTAGATGAGAAAGAGTCATTTTCAAAGAGTTTGTTGTATTCTAAACATATGGATATAAGGCAAAGGGGAAATTGTGGCTCTGAATGTTTTGAGTGATATTGGAGTTTACAAATCAATGTTGTTATTAAAGAAAACACTTTTTCCTTTCTTTACAAAACCAATACACTTAAGATTTTCCACTAAGATAGTTTTTATGTGTACCAGGATTCTAGTGTCTTAGAATTATAATAAATAAGAGTAGTATTTTACCAGATTACAAAGAATGTAACACCTATGCTTACTAAAACAGTTCATTAATATATATTAAAGCACCTAGGACAGTTCTTCACATTTCATTATGCAGAAAGATGTATTATACAGTTCACCTTTTTGAAGTCAAAGAGTCAAGTTTTAGAAATAAATAGATCTGGGTTGAAATTCAGCTGGGCTTTTTTGCTAGCAGACAGGTCTTTTTTTGAGACCGCACTGGGAAAAATTATATGTAATGTGTCTCTATATAGACATATGTGAATATATATGTATATGTAATTATGGTTTTAGAGTCTGTTCTCTGTAATCTGACTTTCTGTTTCTTTAAGATTTTTGAATAAATTATTTAATTTATGTATTTGTTTTTCTCTTATAGTATTATTAAATTAGGTTAACTTCTAATTCATAAATTCCCTTCTTTGTGCATTACTATAATGTAAGATATGCAGAAATTTATGCATAATATTGTTCACATATAATGTGGTTTAAAAAATTTAAGCAACACATTCATGTCTACCAATAGAGAACCAATTTAGTTATAGCACATCCATGCTTTAGAGTTACATGCCACCCCTAGAAATGATGACAGATGCATTTTAATTAATATAAACATATGGAAGAAAGTAGGTTATAAGAAAAAGCAGATAGCATACGTTTACCTTTTGAAACTGCACATTTGTGAGCAAATGGTTGGAAAAGTAATTGTGTGTCATGAATTACACTCCAAACTTTCTTGTAAGTGGTTTACAACTTTCACTTCATTTTTTAAATTTAGCTTTGACAGGTGAATTAATACCATTTTTACATAAAGATTGAAACATAGAGATGTTAAATAACTTACTCAAAGATACACAGTTAATAATCCTAGCTCTCAAAGCTGAGTCTCTAATTTGTACCATTGTGATGTGCTGCTTCCTCAGGCAGTAGGAGCAGTGAACAAAACAATGCTAGTGGTTGTCCATTTTTTCATCGCTTTAACTGAATACATGAAGATTTAAAGATGGCAAATTACTCCAGAGTACAGGATCTGTCTTTTCTTTGCCATTTACTCTGTGTGTGTGTGTGTGTGTGTGTGTGTGTGTGTGTGTGTGTGTGTGTTTGAAGTTTCTTGATTTCTCTGGACCTCAGTTGCCTTGTAAGTTGGAGTTAAAAATAATGGTTTACAGTTTTGGGGAGGATGAAACAAATACATATGAAACTCATTATGGTACATGGAATATAAAAGTTATTTTTAAAATGTTAACTGCTACTAATGCTGCCACTTGCATAAAAAGATAAAAATAAAATATAAAACTTAACTTTACTGCATATGTTTTCATCTATATTCAGATTCTTCTAGGCTACTATCCATATCTAGCACTGCAATATTCATATTCTTGCAAGATTACAAATGATTTAATTTGCTTTTAAATTCTCCCCACTGACGGGTTAGAAATACTATTTGGGTAAGCTCTCAAGTGGAATAAAACAAGCAAAACAAAACAGCTTTATATTTGCTCTCTAATCCCCAGAGACTTTACAGAACTTTACTCTGAGTTATTTGGATGGCTTTGTCATTCTAGGATTACCGTTCTCTGTAGATTTGGAGAGGGAGTTGCCATTCTTTAGAGGTAAAGAACAAAAAAAATTACTGTCCACTTAAAGTTCTGGTTGTTTTTAAACTATAATTAGAAGTCTACATTGTTTATAAAGTTATACTTTTTAAGTCATTCAAAATATATTGATTATGCACTAGTTTTCAGCATCATTCTAGGGTCTGTCTCCTAGTGCTTCCTGCTGTCTGCCCAAAAGATGACTACATTTGGTATCTATTCTGCATAGAAAATTACCGAATTCTTAGTGGCTTAAAACAATGATTATTTATTATCTCATGGTTTGTGGCCAGCATTCAGATGAGACACAGCAGGGATGACTCTTCTATGCTCCATCTGTCTGTAGCCTCAACAGGAAGACACAAAGAGGGGGGACTCTGATAACTCATTCACTCAGATATATAGCAGTTGGAGCCAGCTATCTGCTGAATCTATTATTGGGGCTACATTCTGGAACAACTGCATATGGCTTCTGCATGTGGCCTGGACCTCCCATCACAAAGATACTGTCTTTAAAGGCAAACATCCCAAGAGAGACCGCCAGGCAAAAGGCATACTCTTTTTATGACCTCTCCGCAGAAATCATATAATATCAGTTTAACTTTTCTTAAAAAATAATGACGTGTGTAAACTATAAAATTCTGTTCACATATTACTTGTTGCTGATGTCCTGTACAGCTAAACTCAAGATTTTTCAGTGTTATAGATAATTTTCAACTCATTAACTTTCCAAGTTTGAATTTCTTCACTGTGAAATGGGTACAGTGATAGCAAGTTTGGAATGGAGCTGAAATGATGATGAACAGAAAAAAAATGTGACAAAAAATTTGTGAAAAGTTCAATGTATTCATAGGTGCTTGATTTTTATACATATATTATGACAGGTTAAAGCCCTTTCCTAGAATTTGTATTTTGGAAAACTAATTTTTGCATATGTCAGGTGTTATTACAAAGTTCTTAGGGGCAATCTTAAGTTAGCTTGGTATGAGTTGAGTTGCTGTTAGGAATTTTACACTTGTAATTTTGAATATGGTTCCTGATTTAAATTAGAGAATATTTATCTATAAAGCTAAAAAAATCCTATCATTGAGCTTACATAGGAGTAACCATCATAATTCTCATTCCATTTGGGGAGAAGAGTTGACATGATGTGACCTATAGTTGTGACCCTAGAGATAATAAACTGGATATTATCGGTTTAAAGCCATATACATTCTGACTTAATGACACAGAAAACATCTTTGAGAAAAATGGAAAAAAAAAAGGAAAACTGGGGTGGGGATTTGTCATGGCACCATCTAAAACACATGATTTGGGGGAGCAGATTTTGACCTGGATTTCAGCCCTCACCACACTGGGTGAGTTCCTTTGTGCGCAGCCTAGCTTGCACAGCTGCATGTACTAGATAAAGCACAGTGTCTTTCAATTTCAGGATAACTTCATACAGGTTTTATATTTTTGTAAAATTCCCCAAGTCATAGTGAAATACAGTGAGAGACTGCATGTAAGTCAGTAGGTCTCAACAAAAAGGCTCTATTTTTTAGCACTTGCTGATGTCCAAGATTTAAATACAAGTATTTAAAACTAAGAGGTTTTATAGGTTTCAAATCCCAATATTTTAACAATTGGCTTGCAAAACTATTATCTCTTACTTTCCTGTAGCCACTGGCTTGTCATACCTATTGACAAAGAATGAAATTTATGCATGTGCCAGAAAATATGCCTGGGACCTGAAAATTTCCCTTAGATGGGAATCCTCCTAAGATTCACCCCCATAGTAAAACAGAAAGACTTTCACAGTAGTGGGCAGTGTCACTATAGGCATTTTGTTTTAGTTCTTTCTAAATTATCTTTATTTTCATCAAGAAAAATATATTGAACTTTCTCCACTAACTGTGTTACTTTCTGGAAGACAAAGAAATATTTTAGAACATCACATTTCAGGAGAAAAGTATGTCACTGTTGCTTTTTAAAAATTAGATAGAGCACTACAAGATGCTTTGGAAGGATAGGAAACACAATATGATATTGTGTGTCTTGTCTTGGAATAAAGCCAAGCTATAGCATCCTATTTGGTATAGCCTATATAAAATAACCTAATTGGTTATAACTTATAAGAAATAAACATTGATTATGTGCTCATGCTTCCGTTTTTTGGTCACATCTACCAGATTTTATAGTCTTGGTAAAATGCATTCTTTCATTTATCATCAGGATTCATCTATTAGATTGTTTGCAATTTACTTCTGTTTATGGTTTTGTTTGTCCATATTCTTACCAAAAAGAGATGGAATGAGTCAGATATAGTCATTTTTTTCAATAGTGGAAAGTTGCTTGTTAGCAATTTCGTATGACCTCCTTTGATTCAATCGTATTTATTTGAATTCATCAAATATAATTAGAACATGGTCTACGTTCCCAAGAAAATTATGGCCTAGAGCTTGGACTTAAGCTATTTAATAAGACTTAAGGTAATTGTAGCAAATAGTACCATGACCTGTAGTAGGAGCAGCAGCATAGTAAATATACATAGCAGTTAGTAAATACACACGTATGCCTTTAGAATCTGCTACCTATTGGCTGATTCCTCCAAACATTTTGTCTTGTTTATAAAATGGAAAACCTACCTCATAAAATAACAAGCATGTTTGTCAAGCTTTTAGTAACCCTGTGACAAAAACTAGGAGTAAAATAAATGACCTAGGTATCTATAACTATTATAGTATCCTCATCAAATATTTTGTGATGAATAGATAACAACCCCTTAACAGCATTTAAAATTATTTAATGAAAGCCAACCTTCTGTTGGGCAGATCTATAAACTTGCTGCTTCGTTATCCCTTTAGGCCCCATACTGATACTTACTCTAAGGAAAGTACTATAAATAACAATGACAGTCTATGGAGACTCAGAACAAGAGGAAATCTCATTTGATGAAGAGAATCAGAAACTGAATTGTGAGAAAGCTTGTGTTGAGAGAGGCATTGAAGAATGGAAAGAAAGATTTGGTTAAATCCATTTGGAAGCTACATTTAACTTTGTAAGAGTGAGTCCCTTGCCACAGCATATTATAAATATAAGGACAAACTTCATTTACCACCTCTCTCTGAAATACTACTGAAATCCCAGAACTAACAACAGTGAACAATGTAAATGAGTTTTGCCTAGACCTAAAGATCAGCACATCTATTAAACATTGGAAAAATAATTGCCTTTAGGATATAAACACTGAGGTATTTAGAAAAGCTACCGATTAAAAAACAATCTGTTATTCCATGTGTCCAGGTATCATTAGATTTTTTTCACCCTTACTTAAAAGTATTCAGTGTTGTTTCCACAAAGAATGAAGAAGACAAGAAAACCATGTGCTTTACAGAGAATTTGGTGTGTTTCTTTTAAAGGCCATTTCAAAAGCAGTATATGCTAGCTAGATGCTATTTTTCAATTGGCCCTTGAGAAATGGCTTTAAAATATTTCCAACATGGCCATTCCTTCCTTTCCTCATTTGATGTTATGTGGTAATAGTGATACATCATTTCTCTAAATCATGTGTATCTATTGAATAGTCTCTGTCAGTGACATCAACCGGATTGTTCATAGCATACATTTAGTCAATGTTAGCATCATTTCCCTTCCCTAAGCATGATGTTTTAGGAAGTAAGAACAGCTGTACCCGTAGCTCCATAAAGCTTTGCGCCACAGAGCTACCACTTTGTATCAAGAGATGGAAATGCCGTCAGATTCACTTCGGCTATTTTTGTAGGAGTCAGGCATTCATAATCTCAAAATGCGATCCTAATGGACAAAAACTTTGAGTTGCAGGAATTAGGTTTTTTTTAAAATTGATATATTTAATGATAAATATTTTTATTTGTGACAAAATTCAGTGGTGATATCTCAAGTTAACTGAAATTTGAAAATGATATTGAAATGAAAAATATGAGAAAAGTATACTTTTAGTTTTTCAGTGGCTAGTACAGTCATATTCTCTTTACCTGACCTTGATTATCCTCCTACTTTGGGTCAACATCTACATTTCTGAGTGCTACTTGAGCTCGATATCTGACAATTTAACCTACTTAGAAGCACGAAAATGGAAGGTGTTAAGGATGTCCTATCCTTATCCTAAAACTGTATATATTAATGGATTTTAAAATGTCTGTCTCTTGTCCCTTCTTAAAATCTTTGGTTGTTTTTCCATTACCTACAGAATGAAATATAAAATTATTAACATATCCTTGGAAAGTCTTCCTAAGTCTCCCTCTGCAAAGTTGCTGACCTGACTTTTCTACCATTCTTCTCTGCATACCTTACAGCTATTCTGAGCTTTTTGCCTCACGCAGTCTTCGGGGACCCTGTGCTTCTATTCATATCTGACCGGTGTATGGCCCTTGCCAGTTACATATATACTTCTTACCTCTAAGCATCACGTATGTCCTCTTGCTGGAATATTGTTCTTTGCATTTTTGTTTTCTAACTTTTATTTTGCCTCAAACCTCGATCTATTGAAGTATTTGCTAATTCCAAATTCCTCTCCAAGCATTTACCTCACTGAACGGCAATTTTTAGGCAGTGTATCTTCCTTCCCTTTTAGACTATGGATTCCCAGAAAAGAGAAATGATGACTTAGTGTTAGAAATTTAGCATCTAATATGGTTGACGTGGAAAATTCTTGTGAACAATTATATAAGTAAAATTAATCAAAGTATGAACATCTTTATTCATATGTCTTATATGAAACTCTCCTTGGTTTACCATCACCAATGCCCAGGGCACTAAATTTCTAGTATTTCCATTTACTTTTTTTGTACCAGGGATCGAACTCACAACCTCAAACTTGCAAGGCAGGTGGTTATGCCACTAAGCCAAATCCTCAACTCCATTTTACTCTTATCTATTGTTTGCCAACACTTATACTTCATGTATTTTGTCTTATTTTTCTTAGTTATATTTTCTCTATACTTCATGTGCTGTCATATAGCTCTGCCCATGTGACTTTTCAATAAAACTGCAAAAATTTCAATATGAATGTTATTTTTTTTTGTGTACCCACATCTTTTTTATAGTCATAGTATTTATTTTGTCCATAATTAGCTGTTAAAAATCATTTTGCTAAGGCAACCAAGCAGAAGTCCTGGATAAATATTTAATGATGGTAATGTTGATTCAGTGCAATATACAGAATGCGAATAAAGCAATTTCCAACATTGTGCAATGTAAACCTCCCACTACAGAGATTTGTTGCACTCAAATAATTCCCATACAATATTTTACTTTTTATTCAGGTTTTAAAGGCTTAAATGATTTCCTGTATTTTGACTTTAATCCACAGCCACAGAAGTCAGACACTGAGCTTTGATGTGTCATCAACCTAATGGTTTAAGGATAGGAATAGATTGACCTTGATCTTATGTTCAGTTCTTTGGTCTAAAGGACTTTTAGTAGTATTTATGTCCATCTTATTATTTGATTGCGTTCTTCCTCAAAGTTCCCCTCCTATTAGAAATCCATGTCAAATTTATCTTTCTACACCTCCACTTTATCTCACTCCACCAGGATAAAACTTTCAATGCTAGGTGCATTGAAGCAAGGTAGATAGAAGTGTGATAAATATTATAGGGATAGACACATTAGTCATTCAAGGAGTAGTTAGTGAGCCCTTACCTGTTGCCTTTTAATGTGCTAAAAATCAGGAAAGACTGATTTGGTCCTTGCCTATGTTTAGGAAGATTCACAAAGGAAATGTCATTTCTGCTGGTGCTTGAAGGTAAGCTAGAAATGTATTACTTGACTCCAATTTTCTAATAACATGTGTCCCTCAGTTGGTCTCTCTCTTGTCTACAGAAAAATTAAATAAGTCTAGAAGCCTAGATGGCAAGGATAAAATTTTAAAGCAAAATCCAATGATAAAGTAAAATCTGAAATTTGATTTAATATATGGAATTTAAAAATTGTATATATTTACAATTATTTTAACATCTATTTGGCCAATTTGATTTTTCCACATAAAAATTTGAGAAGTAGAATTTTAAAGAAAGAGCTTACCTACTAAACCAAGTCTCAGAAGCAAAAGACCTAGATATGAACAAGGTTGCAAGTGTTGAAAGAATATTCTTCTTAAAGTCTAATACTAATTCTGGCTGCTATGAGAGTTAAAGGCAAAGATATGAGTATATGGTTATTGATGTTTTCAACTGGAGTATTAACTCAGTATAGCATGGATATGTATGTGGGAGTTTGGTGTGTAGAAGAGACATGCACACAAAGATAGTTGTTAGTTTTTGCTTGACTAAATTTAAATGGAAGGGTCAGAAAATAAGTGGGAAAATAAGAATCCTTCTCGTCCTTAGGGAAATTTAGAACTAGCCAACAAGATCCAATTAGCACACATGAAAGTCAAGGGACCATTTTATGGTAATTTAACCTACTTATTCACATATATGCTAAACTCAAAATTGTCCGCTCAATGTGTTAAGGCATCCTCAACTTCTACTCTGTGTTAATTGGTTTCTGTGTTAGAGGGATGCAGTAAAATAGAAGAGAGTAAACTAACCTTTATTGAGAATATGCTCACCAGTAAGGATTACATACTTTATTTTTTTAATTTATTTATATTTAATCTTATAAAAAAACTTCCAAAGTAGATATTCTTTAACATTTAAAAATTCCAAGCACTATATCAGACTAGTTTTCATACTTAGTGAAATGTTGAAAACAATATAATGAACATTCTTATTTCCTTGATTTGATAATTTGCTAACATTATGCCAAATATGTTATCTATCTTTCAAATGTTGAATTACCAGTCTTTTAATGCACCCATTGTTACCAAGTAAGAAGCTAGATTTATTTTTGCAGAACCATCTAACACTACATTGTAAATGCAATAATATCAGTATGCACTGTGTCTAAAACTGTAAGTGTGAATACACAAAAGACAATTAAAAATCTCTTCCTGTTATTATTTAATGTCCATTTCATGTTCTGCAACTATCCACCCAAGTTTTTATAGCAGTAATTTCAAGAGTAGCCAATTGTAGTTTACGCATTATTCCTGATTTTTTAGTACATTTTATTCTAAGAGTGTCTCCAGCTTTTCCCTCAACATTTATTTATTTATTTATTTATTTATTTATTTATTTATTTAGGTACCCGGGATCGAACTCACAAACTTGTGCTTACCAGGCAGGTGCTTACACCACTGAGCTAAATCCCCAGCCCTCAACTTTTATTTTGAATAATTAAAAACCTATTTAAAAAACTGGGCTGGGTATTTAGCTCAGTGGCACAAGTGCCTGCCTAGCAGGCATGAAGTCATGAGTTTGATCCCTGGTTCAAAGAAAAAAAAAAAAACCTATTAAAAAATCAAAAGAATAGCCATCTAATAACTTTATCCCTTTTACCTTATATACTATTTGTTAGCATTTTATCATGTATGCTCTCTCTAGTTTGCTCAATTTAATTCTAATTGTTATTTCTTCACTGTGTCCATTTTCTACAAAAAAAGTTTCATAAGTATAAAATCTAATTTGATGTGAATGATCTCAATATTTCAAAAAATATCACTTCTACTTTTGATGCCCAGATACTTTCCAGATTTGGCAAGGCAGAACCTCTTCACACTGGCTTCCATGTTCTGAAATGTTTCCTGCACCAGATAGAGAATGAACCATTCCTTTAAGGAGCTCTGGTTCCTTCAGTGGAAACTAACATAGAAACTAAGATCTTACTAGCAATACTCACTTTTCCTTGGCTGCCACTGATACTTATGTCCTTTAATGAACAGCTACAGGATAATATGTATATATCTATAATCAAAACCAGTGTTAGAAAATATATGTATATATGTACATATATATGTACTATATATATATATTCATGGATATATATTGATTGACATGTGTAGAAAATTATTACATATTAAAAATGACAAATATACATGTATAATAAAAAGTTAAAGGAACATTTGTTTTACAATGAACTTGTATACTATAGTATTACTATAGTATACTATAGTAACTTGGTATTTCTTTCCAAAAATGTATAGTTTTTCTTTATTTTTATGCATCAAAGTTAAGCATCTTGCTATTTGCATCTTGCAATGCTTTAGTGAACAAGTTGCCAATGGGGTGTGTATTTGAGACCCTTCAATATTTTGCTATTATACAAACTATCATTCAGAAATAGCATCACAGATATGTTACTGTTTATTTATAAAGAGATAACTATAGAGGAGATTCCTTAAAATGGAATTTCTGAATATGCAGTTTTATTATATATTATTAAATCACATGGAAATCATATTTTGTATTCAGGTTATCAATATAAGAGAATGTCTGCCTTTTCTTGCCAACAGAGTATTATCAAATGTTAAAATCTTAGTTAGTCTGACAGCATGAAAGAGTATTTCACTAGAATTTTTTTTATGATTGAGAGTGAATTGCTCTTTCTTTTATATGTAGTATTTTCATATATTCTCATTGTTTTCTTGAGCCTATGTCATTTTTATTTCCAAATTTTAAAGACTGTTTTATATTAAAGTGATTAAATATCCATGCCTTTAGTATATATGCAAATATATTATTACAGTTTGTTACATATCTGTTGAAGAATATATATATATATATTGTTTTATTTTTGTGTGCAGTGATTTTCAGTTTTTGTTACAAAAACTTTTTTTTCTCTCAGGCAGTAAAGACATTAATCTTTGTTTTCTTTCTTCTAATACTATTATGTTTTCTTTATTTTATCATGTCCAACTCTGATACAATTAGTGGTCATTCTAGTGTATAATGTGAGGTACTGATTCAATTTTAATATTGCTTACTTTTAAAAATCCAGTTTACTTAAAAATCCATCTTTTTTAACCAACAGTGGTAGTTCACACCTGAAATCCCAACACTTAAAGGCTGAGACTGGAGAATTACATGTTTTAAGCCAGTCCGGGCTATTTAGTGAATGTAAGTCAAGTTGACTACATAGCAAGACAGGGTATCAAAATCATCTTTTTCTTATAGATTCAAAATAAGACCAATATAAAATACTAAATTTCATATTTATTTGAGACATTTTCTCAACCTTATATTTGTATTTAATCTGAATACTCTTTTAATTATAATAATAAACTTTTCCCTGAAAATGAGAAAATTAATACTAAGAAGATAGATGGATTGCTCAAGGTAAATGTATTAATACAATGGCAGAACCAAAATTTGATTCATGGCCATGAAGTGTTGGCAAGATTTATACAATCAGTCTCAGTCACATATGTATAAATGTATGGATTTTTACATCAGAGGGGCACTCTGAATAAGTGGTAGTATTTGGTAATTGTAAACTCCAGTCACAGACACACAGTATATCTTGTAACAAAATGATTGTTAAATGCCTTCTGAACCCCTTCCCAAAATAATGATTACCCTATATACTATAATTCCAAAAATTCTTGAAAAACCCTTTATAGAACTAGAATTCCACACATACACTTCTTATTAGAATATAAGTGAACTGATTTGCCCTATAATGAAACTTGAGAATGAGGGAAAAGATTCTTTATCATTATCTCTTACGGCTCAGATTCTGATATCCACGTAAAGCAAGAAAGTTCATGATGAGTGTATTCTTTTACAAATATGAAGACAACCCATTAATAAACAGATATGAGGCAAATAAATGCCACTTGCGTACTGTGGAGCAGTTTAAAACAAAAACAAAAACTCACTGGCAGAAGCCATCTGTTCCTGGCAACTTTCCCGGTTAAACACTTTTAATTGCTTCTGTGATCTTGGTGGGTTGGCATGCCATGGTTTCCAGGGATTTGGGAGAATTGACCTTTATGAAGTAATCACAGTTCATTGTACAAAAGAACTCTGAGTTATCAAAGCAGGCAGCATGTCCTGCCATGAAGCCATGGTAATGAGATTTGTATCATATGTGAGATGATCTCCTCTTGGGGTTACTTCTGTAAGGATTCTACACATTAGAACATTGCAATAGTCAAAAACATTCAACTTGCCATGTTCTGTAAGGTTTGGCAATGAATCATAAATCCAGCAAGATCTGTAAAGGAGATCTGTTTATTTATTGTTAGAATTACTGTTGCAAATTGAAGGTCCCTTTTCTTTGCATCATCTAGAGATGTTTAATTACTTGTTTGAAAGAAAATATTCTTGATTCAGCAAGATACCTGTTAGCCACTCTAGGCTAATCTCTCATTTTCAATTAATAATAATAGTTACATTAATTAATTGCCCTGTATCAAAAACTACTAGCAATGCATTTCACCTGTTTTCTCATTTAGTATTCACATAACTATATGATATACATATACTTATGATTTTACTCATTTTATGAAAAATCTGCAAGTTAGGGTAATAAAAATTTTTGATTAGTGCCAAACAGAAAACAAAATATCGAATCATTTAAGCCAGGTCATGGTAATGCGAACAAAGCCCAAAGTTTTAACCATTATAAAGGAAGGGCCTGTAATACAGGGATGTTAACTATCTGCCCTCTATTACATAGCCAGATGATCACAAAACCAGTATTAGAACTCAGATTTATTGTCTCTCAGACTGCTGCCCTAAAAAGCCATTGGCATCTAGGTAAGAAGTTAAATCTGAGGTTTAATCTTGCAGGATTATTTGTTGCCTTTTCTTTATTTATCCAGTTGTGTGTCTATAGTATCATTATAACAGCTATCATTATGCTTATTATTCTCTGTTGACATTTTTGTCTAGCTGACAGCAGTGTGCAGAACTTGAGAACAGGGCCCTGTATTATTCATTTATGCATTTAGAATGCCCAACACAGACCTTAGATACACAAGAGGTTCTTAACAAATGTTTGTTGAATAAGTGAATTCATTCCCTAATGCAAATTGGTCCATTGCAAGAGTAACAGTTCCTGAATGCCTTAGTGAAAAATCACATTGCAACTTGACATGTTTGATGAGTGTTGCTGTACACATAACAGCTAATCAAATTCACCAAGGTGAGTTTCAGATTATGCCTGAAGCAAAGGATATGAGATTATTTTTCCTGCTGTTTGTCTTTCTGAATCTCCTAAAGAGAAGAATATAGCAAGACAGTCAAATCTTGTTTGTAGGCCTACTGAGTTCAAAGTTCAGTATGGCCAGAAACAATTTTTTTATCAGAAATAAACAATATTAGAAACTCAGAGATATGCTCCAGATCAAACATGCTCTTCAGGCACAAGAGGCATAGTTCATACATTCATTGTTTCATGCAGCATTTCCTGGACTCTAAACATACCATGGAGCCTGAAGAAATGAAAATCAATTGGGCATAATCCCTCCTCCACCAGAAAACTCATAATCAGGTTGAGAATCATCATTAGATCATTAAAGTACAATGTGCCCAGATTGGAGGTCAATCCCATCTACCAATAAATAATAATCAATGAGTACCACCACCAAATCCCTTGTCCCTGCTTCAAGTGGTGCTGAGGTCAATGCTGTCTGAGAGTTACTGGCTTCCAGACAGTATGACTATCCTGACGGCAACCTGGACTCAGAAGCCTGCTGGAAGCTTTTTCTTGAGTTAATCACCTCCTTCTACTTCCTCCTGCTCTTAAAATTTCCAGACTATTTGGAAGGAGAATGGACTGTACTCTGACCCTTTTGTTTTTGACATATTTTTATTCAAAACAGCTGGGTTCTTATAGGATACATCCCACAAGAAATAGTATGATAAACAAGGCTGCATCCAAGGAAAAGATACTATGCATCAAAATACAAATAAAGATGCATGGGGAAGTAGAAGAGCAAAACCTGTACCTTGGCTCTTTTGGGTATGACCTTGGGTAAGGCCTGAATCTCTGAGACTCAGCTGTTCCTTCCCGCAGTCTCAGAGTCTTGGCCTTGAGGCCATGATGTTAAATGAAACAAATCAGATGCACAACCCTAGAAGTCACATGGCTTCTTTTATATGAGAAACCTTAGAAACCTAAAGTAAAAATTAAAAGATGGATAATAGGAAATAGGGAGATGGGGCTTTTATTTTTAAAAAAGGGGGGGGGACCAAGAGATGGCGGAAGATGGAGGGGAGTGGAAGGGAGTATGTTACGTACATGTACCAATTCCCCAAGCGAAATGTAATTATTATGTAGTGCAAACAGGTACTAATAAAAATAAAAATTGAACTAAAAAAGCACTAAATGAAAAAAATCAAAAAAAAGAGAAAAAAATCAACTAGAAAAACAAGGTGAAATCCATCTCTAAAAATTCTCTCTTTAAATATTGCTTTGTAACCAATTAGAATTGAGATATAACAAATACCTAAACTCATCTATATAACAGATCCCAAACTAACCCTTATATTCCTAAAGGCTTGGTACAATTAAAATTTTTTTATTGTAGTAAGAGTAAATGTGTGATGTTTATGAGTGGTCTGCTAAACTAGTTAAAGGTACAATGATCTTCCCTGAAAACATTAGGCCCAGTTATTAAGTTGACAATTAATAATTCTACTCAGCTGAAGTCTAAAGTTAAACACTACTGAACTTTAGAATTCCCAGCCCCTGGTGGCAATGATATAATCATTTCCTAGTTAGCATAAAAAGTAATAAATCATATTAATTATCTTTTTAGAACCAAACTGGCATCCCTTTAAGTACAAATAGATATTATTCTTAAGTGTGAAAAAGTGATTAGTTATCATTTTATAGCTTTGCGCAAGAAGGCTGACCATATTTTCTCATTAATGTGGCTTCATTTATTAGTTGTTGGACAAGCAGTGCACTGGGCATTACATTTCTGCTACATAGAAATTTAGACTTCTATTTGTGCTTAAAACCACATTGATCACAATATTTATTAATCAATTTAAATTTGTGCTTATTTGTAATACTATGTAGATATAGAAAAAATGGTATTTAAAAAAATTGGCATTTATAGTCATGAAGTAGAATGTGTGAGAATAGCAGATATATAGGACTTTTTCACTTCCAGGAGTTTCTTTAATTTACTGTTAGATTTCCTGGATGTCTAGAGCCATTTTGATAATTGTGACTTTCCCCTTTTGTGAGTAAGAAGGCCTTGTAGGAAAATGCTGAAATTATCAAATGCTGATTACACAATTACATTATTATATAGTAATAAGGAGTTATTAGATCATACTGGTCTGCCTCTTCATTTCATAGGTGAGAGTCATGGAGAAGTTAATCAACTTAACGTTCATGACAGTGAGTAGCAGAATCAGGCTGAGGATCTGACTCTGCCTTTATGATGTCTTTTTTGTCATCTGAGAACTACAGAGTCTGATTTTTCATTCATTTACCCAGACATTTCCTGAGTGTGTGTTATGGGCAAATGCTGTGCTGTGTATCAGAGACACAACAATGAATAAAATATGGTTGCTATTCTCTCAAAAGTTACTGTTCCATCTATCACAGAAATTTCAGATTAGATTGAATCTATACAATTGCATTGAAACCCCCAAGTTAACATTTTTTGTTTTAATTGGTACCGGGGATAGAACTCAAGACCATGCGCTTGCAAGGCAAGCACTTATGCTGCTGAGCTAAATCCCCAGCCCATCCCCAAGTTAACTTTTAACTTCAGGTTTTTTTACTCTTTAAAATTACTGGCAAACTGATACAAAGATTATTCTCAATTTTTATCAAGGATTTAATGAAGTCTTGACAACATGTAGCTGATTATTTTTGATCAATTCCCTTAAAATTTTTGCATTGCTGCCTCTATGTGTTTGATCAGCAGGTTAATTACGTTTTCTCAATTTTTGGCCATTTATTTAAAACTATAAATATTTAAATTAAAGAGTTTTAGAACTACTAATTCTTCACATAATACTCTTGTAGTTAATATAGTTCTGAGATATATCATATAGAAAAGATATAGAAGAAAGGAAAGAGAGAAGTAGAAAGAGAAGGCCCACGGAAACAGAATGACCTAGATTTCAGTTCTAGGTTCTTCTTCTGTTACATGTGTGTCACTGGCCAACTTATCACATACTCAGAGTATCTTGCTTCAAGTATAAAAGAATGCTGATATATCTCAGGTGCTAAGACAGGATAGGGCACATCTAACACATAATGTATGCTGGGAAGAAGGTGCACTTAACGTTATAATTCACAGCAAGTCCTAAGCTTTGGAGTTTATAAATTTTTATTATTATAATTTTGCTATTTTTTTCATAGTATTTTTAAAGTGTTTTTTAGTAGATTGAGAAAGTTCATAATCTTGCATTAGGACACAAAGAAATGTGTAAGAGCCATCCAACCTGTTCTTTGCTTTTAGGTTACATTGATTGTAATAGCATACATATGTGAAAGTTTCTTCTTTGAAGTTTTCAATGAGTCAGCCATAGAATAGTACATGACTCAATTCCTTCCCTTACAGTGTGAATTTAGGCAAATTGACTTCATGTTCTTTATAAAATAATTGTTTCACAAAGGCAAATACCTCACATGCTTTATTCTTCACTGTAATGGTACCATTGCAGAAGTGGCTAACACATAAAACATACTAAATAAAACTTCTTGAGTGAATAAATTAGGCAATTGTGATACTTCAATTAAATAATATTCATAAACATATTTATAAATAACTTGTACAAAGGCATTTTTCAATGTTTGGTATAATAGTTTTTAAAAGATATACTCATAGATACATTTATGAATCAATTATGAAGACAATTTTCATAATAGAAAAGTGCAGGGAACACTCAAGCAAGTGAATTGAAGTTGGAGAGAGCTTTATGACACCTGAGCTAATTTTGTGTTTGATATAAATTTTAAGCCTTCAGTTTTAGAATAATGTCCCTAGAACATCCTTCAATATTATTGGTCATTTTTTTTTCATTTTTTGTCCACTTTTGAGATTAACACTACTCAGATGTCCAAACTGAGAGTACAAAACATAATGCTTTGAACTACTTTAACTAATGAAGATGAATATAGTAGATCCTTCATAAAAGTATCTAAAAATTTAAAAGTCAATCAAAGACTCATCTATTAAAATTAATTGTTTAATCTCTGAAAAGCAAAGATGATTTAATTAGAAATCTATTACTATAAAATGTAATATACAAGGATTAAAATAAAAACATATCATTCTAAAGCGTGTTAAAGGCATTTGAAAAAACTCAACACTTGATTCTGACAAAAACTTCTAGAAACCTAAAATAGAAGGCTACATATTTAACATTGTAAAGAGCAACTATCCCATCCTGACAGTTACTATCATACTTAATCTAGAAAGACTAAAAGAATTCTGATCAAGTTGGGGAAAACAGATAAGCTGTCATATATGATACAAATGAAGTTTTAACTTTATTTGAAAATTTTGACCACTGAAATATATCATGGTATAAAATAAGACATCCCTGAGAAAAGATTAAATTTCTCTATTTTTGCTAAGAACTGAAGATGTAGACCAGCTATAAAACAAGTATAAAAGAAACCTTCCCTGGTTCATTTAAGAAGTAGAAAATTAATCTTTTGTATTCCATCCATAGAAACAGCAAAAACAATCCCAGCAGATTTATGTAGGATATAGGTGAGGGAAAGTGCAAAATTTTTATTACTTATGTGAAATGGCAAAGTAGATTATGTGCCTACAGGTAAAATATAAAATTGAATAAACATTCATCAAAAATACCCAGCATTTAATACAATTCATTGGTGGTTAAATAATAAATTTGAACTTACACAAAGAGTATAATATTTGTTTGGAATAGTGAATTAAATAAGCAATGTTGTCAACAGTTCAACAATGAATGAAGTACATGCAATACAACGAATGAAGTGTTATTTATCAGTAAGTACTACGAAGCTTCAACAATTAAAAAGATCAGTATTGGTGCAGGAAGGGTTGACAGGTCAATAGAGTGCAGCAGCTACCAGTGAAAGAGAGCTCACTGAATACAGTGATGACGTATGTAATGAAGGAAGCAATAAAAATTCAAGAAAACTGATAGATTATTCAAAAGTTAATGCTCACAAGGTTAATAATTTATAGAAAAGTCAAGTTGGAGCCATTCCATAAAAGCATCGAGTAATGACAAGGGCAGGTGCTGAGGATGGCCAGACCTCAAAACCAACTCCGCCATCCACAACTTGTATAACCTTGGAAAAACAACTCAATCTCTCTGGAATTTGGTTTTGTCATAGGTAAAGCAGGGTTAGTAATAGGACATTACAAGATGTTTGTTTGGCTACCATAAGGTGATTATATACAACATTTAAATAGTCATCAGTCAAAATAAGTTACCACACTAATATATATCATGAAATATCAAGTTAATTTGGGGTGTATAAGCTAATATAAAAATAAAACCATAAAGTGTTTATATTTTTCTCTAGATAAGCATGGATGCAAACATCCTCACCAAAATACTAGCAAACCTAGTTTATGTATACAGTGCACAATAAATATCATAAACCATTAATACATTCCAAGGCTGCAAGGGTAGTTCAGCTGTCACATCAGTGTGATACATCACATCAACAGAATGAAGGGCAATATCCCTAATTTCAATAGATTCAGAAAAGTCATCTGAAAAAATTCATAGTTTTATGATAAAAAAATGTTCAAAAATTAGTTATAGAAGGCGTAAACCTTGATACATTAAAAGTCATGGGTGAAAATCTCATAGCTAACATTGTACTCAACAGGCAAAAATTGAGAGCTTTCCTTTAGAATCTAGAACAAGACAAGAATAACCACTGTTGCCACTTTTATTCAGTACAGTATTGGAGGTTCAAGCTTGAGTAATTAAGCAAGAGAAAAAAATAAGTGGATGTCAAGATGGAAGGAAGAAGTTAAATTGTTCCTTCTTACACATAATGTCATCTTGTGTATAGAAAACCTAAAATTCCAGTCAAATATTCTTAGAATTCTTAAGAAAATTCAGCAAAGTTGCAGAACACAAAAGCCAACATACAAAATTAGTAGTCTTTCTACACGCTATTGCTGAACAGTTTGAAAAATAAACTGCATTGCCTGGGATTTAACTCAGTGGCATAAGAGCCTACCTGGCAAGCGTGAGGTCGTGCGTTTGATCCCCAGTACAAAAAAAAAAAACCCCAAAACCCTGCAACAATAAAATGTATTTAATACACTTAAATAAGATGAAACATCTCTACCTTGAAAATGAGAAAACATTGATGAAAGAATGGAAGAAAGAACAAATAAACGGAAGGGTACTCTATATTCATGGATTAGAAAAAATAATGTCGTTTAAAGTATGCTTAATACCAAAAGCTGTCTACAGAGGCAATACAATGTCTATGAAAATGCCAATGTCATCCTCCAAGGAAGAAAAAAAATAATGCTAAGATCTGTGTACAAAGTAGAGTCAAAGTTGTAAATGGCTAAAGCAGTCATGAGTGAAAATAACAAAGCTGGGAGCATCACACTGTTGACTTCAAATATACTACACAAATATTGTCAACAAAATGACATGAAACTACCCAAAACAGACATGCGAATTCCACACACAAAAAAAATGTACTCAGGTTACTTAAAGACTTAAATGTAAGACCAGAAACTTTGAAACTGAATAAAGCACAGTGAAGGCTCCATGATAGTGGTTTTTGAAATGACCTCAAAAGCATAGGTAGCAAAGCAGAATCTGGCAAATGAGACTGTATCCAACTTTGTACATCAAAAGAAACAATCAATAGACTATAAGAAAATAATTTTAAGTGATTCATTTATAAGGGGCTAATATCCCAAATGTAATAAGTTCAAATAATCCAATATCAAGAAACAAAAAAACTCAATTAAAAATGGGCAAACCTTGAACAAACATTTCTGAAAAGAAGACATCTTATGAAAAAGTGTTCTAAACCACTTATCATCATGGAAATTCACATCAATCACAATGAGATATCATTTCACTTATTGTTATTATGGCCATTATCAAAAACACAAATGTTGGTAATAATATAGAGAAAAGCAAATCCTTGCCTAGCATTAGTGGGAATGTAAGCAGAGCTATTATGGAAAATAGCATGGAGCTTCCAAAAAAAAGAGGGCTAAAATATCCAGCAATTCTATTACTAGATACAAACAAAAACTTCATGTTTGTGTAATGCCATTTCCAGCAGCTGAGGTATGACAACAATTTAAGTGTCCACAAACCAAAGAACAGATTTTAAAGTGATGTGCTAGTCAACCATACCAAGGAAGGAAATTCTGTTATTTGCAGAAACATGGATGAACACAGAGTAGAGAATATTATGTTAAGTGAAATAAGCCAAGCACAGAAATACAAATACACATCATTTCAGTCATATATGAAATCTAAAAACAAATTGATCTCATCAGAAAAAGAACAACAGTGGTGGTTATCAGAGATTGAAACGGCTGTGTGTGGGAAGTGGATTGGAAAGATACTAGTCACTAGGGAGACTGAGGCAGGAAGATCATTTCAAGTTTGAGACTAACGTGGGCTACAAAGTGACCCGAAAGCGAGCCTGAACTACACAGAGAGACCCTGTCTCAAAAAGACCACAAAAAAAATTTAAAAACCACCTCCCCCCAAAAAACCAAATTTATATTTGGGAGAAATAACTGTAACTGCAAGATATATATTATGAACTTGGTGACTCTAGTTAATGACAACATATTATATTCTTAAATAATGTAAAGAGACTGGATGTTTAATGTTTTCAGGTTAGAATTATGTGGGGTGATGAATGTTAATTAGATTTATATGCACTTAAAGATATGCTGTACATGATAAATACATAAAATTTTATGTGACATTTAAAAAAATAAATCAACTTGTAAAAACTATCAACTATTCTTGATTTTGAGAAGGACTTTTTAATTATAAATGTAAGAGAAATATTCACAAAAGTTGATTTGATTATATTCATTCTTAATTGTGAAGATTAAAATAAAGCCAAAATATCACTGAGTTATATAGTTAAACTAAAAGTATATCTTACAAACTAATATGGAAATTGCTATCATTCTAGACAAGTCACAAAAATAAATAAAATGAATACATAGAATATTCTTATTATCTCATTACTGAGATAAAATACTATTTAGAAATTAAAGGTGAGCACATTTATTATGGCTCACAATAGAGGATTCAGTCTATAGTGAAACAGGCAGGAAGAGCATGACGGAAAGGTCTACTGTAGGAAAACACCTCATGTCATGGCAGCCAGAAAACTGAGGGAGATATAATGACCTAGGAAATATAATTCCCTACTGGGCTGCAAATTCCTGTGGTCCACCTCTTCAACCAGGTTCCAGTCCTGAAAGCACATCAGTGATGAACTCATCAGTCCACTAATCCACCTGTGAGTCTAAAGTCCCATAATCAAATCACTTTCCAAACACAAGAGACTATGGTGGGACATTTCAAATCAAAACCGTAACATATTCTAAATGAATATTTGAAACCATGTAAATAAAGAAAAATCAGTGGATAATGATTTTAAACTACCAAAGTGGCAAAGAGTTTATAAAGAATAAAGAAACAGTCCAAGTGACAAGCTTTGGGGCAGAATATCTGTCCAGGGTACTGCGGGGAAGGGTTTATAACAGTTGACTGTATTGGAAAGAAGTCTGCCAACACTTCATAGAAGTCTCAAAAATGTTTTTGTAATTTTGGTCACAAATTGTTATTCTTGGACTAGTGATCAGGAAAACAAATGCAGATTTTACAGAATTATTTTATCACATTACGGTTTATAATAGTTGCCACATTCATGAGAAGAAATATTCAGTTAAGCAAATGGAATAGTACTGTGATTTCTTACATTACTGGATAGAATGTTATGAAAATTATCATCAAGTGTTACACCAGTATCTACATTTGTACCTATAGCTGTATCCATATCTCTAATAATGAAGAGAAGATATACCAATTTTATAATATTTAGAAGGACTATGTATTTTTGTGTTGTATATTTTAAGGGTCTTTATAACAATTAGCATCTCTTGTATAATAAGTAAAAAGATAAATATTATTGTATATTTATCTCTGTTTTGTAAGATAAAATTTCATATGTTACGTGTAATTGCATGTAATGATTTGTATTTATAAGATTTGCTGCATTTAGTCAATTTTTCATGAATTTAATTACATATTTAATCTTTGGAAAATAATACAACGCTTTTTCCTTAGTTTGTTTGGAAACCTTGGTTTAGAAGAACAAAACTGTGGCTATGAAATTGATCTCAAGAACAGCTGGAAACATCATTTAGGGTTGTACTCTGTTTAATGTTCAGTACCCTTTTGAAGGGAACTAAGAGAAATATGAGTCTTGGCATATGTTATTTTTTGCATGAAAGCTTACAAAAACCTCTGGTGTATTTCAACTGCATGAATGATAGGTAATAGCATTTTATTATCTCCTCTGTATAGTTTGGCATTTGATTATATTCAGTTTAGCACTTTATAATATATTGTCTTTGTAATTTCTTCCTCTTATGAACTCTTAAAGCACTATATATTTTCATTCAGTTTTAGCACCTTCTGTTCCATTTGTTTATATCCCATTGAGCAAATTTGCCTTATAGTATATTCCATCTCTTTAACCAAACTAAATTCTATAAAGTCAGGAACTATTCATTTTTTATTTCTTTATATCCTGGATTTAGTCTAGAATATATTTCACTTAGAGGTAATATTTTGTTAAGTAAATAAACATATAAATGTTAAATGAACTATTTTATATCTTACATGTCAATTGTTTTAGGTTACATATTTTTCCAACAAGATTAGAAGCCTCAGGAGGTCAAAGCCCAAGGTTTTACATACATTTTTGCACTAAATAGCTGGTAACAAATTCTAAATTATTGCTCATTGTTTAGTCTATTGTTTCGCAGAACAAATTTGCATGGAATTATCCAAATGTGGCTTATTAGCACAACTTTTGTTTAACGTTAATCTAAGAACAGATTATGTTAAAATACCGCTTTTATTTTGTAAAATTTTTAGTAATTTTTAATAATAACTCACAATAAGTGTTTGTTGCCACTTTCACTTACTACTTCCAAATATTTGATGAGCGCATATATGCTAGGCATCTTTCTAACTGACAAAAATAGACAAAAATCTCTGCCTTCATAAAGCTTTCATTCTGAGGATGAGGATGGTTCAAAGTTTGAGTGGTTGTCCACCAAACACAAGGACCTGACTTCCATCCCTAGTCCTGTAAAAACAAAAACAAAAGAGGTTGAAGAAAGAAGACAAAATAAGTGAAACATCTTAGGTGCCAATAAGTGCAAGGTTGAAAACTAGTGTATACCAGAAGAACAGATTCATTCATTGAAAAAGTGTTGCTCTAGTAAAGATTCGAAGAAGGGTGAAGGAGTAGCCGTATGGGATCTGGGAAAGAGGATTCCAGGCAGTAGTTATAGTGAAGTGTGGGACATACAGGGCAGTGAAGGTGGCATATTTAAAGTAAAGGAACTGAAGAAGGGACCAGTTAGATCTGTGCCATAAAGATGAAGTTAGTTCCTAACTTCATAAAGTCATGATGAGGTTTGATTTGAGATATTTTGCAAAGGGGCTGAGAAGGGAAGGAAAGGTGAGGAGGGCAAGGGGAAATAAGCTCTGAGATGTGTTAAGTATGTGCAACAACTCGCCACAGTGAATGTACTCAGTGTGTACAGCAATGATGTACTAATGAACATAAAAAAACTCATAATGCACTTAGCATAATACTTCTCATATATCAAATAATCGATAACATCTTTTGTCTTCATTATGAGATTGTGTGAGATAGATTCTGAGAATGTTGCTAGACAAAGGACCACAAGTTGATTATTTCTTTTTAGACTTGACATTTCCACACCCTCTATCTGGGAGAAACCTACCTAATTCTAGTGCATTATTTTCTTGTGTTCATACTTGCCATAGATTCTTCTTTCTGGTAGATAAAAAGTTACTCATATTCCTAAATAAACTTGCTGTGAATGTTGGCCATAGGCCTTCGAAAATTGAGCTGGGGAGCTTGGATTGTCTTCTGTAAAGGCCTAGAGATTTGGCATCAGATTGTTCACCTGGCTTTTCATGCAAAGCTACAGAGTTGGGATGAAAACCCTCCTGGTCAGAACCTAGTGTTCCATGTTCCGTTGGCAAGGACTGCGCTCATTCGCATAGGCACTGGGTCTCAAAGACAGCCTCAGTGTGAGCCAAGTTCCCCTAATGGATGTGCTGGAAAGAGCTCAGCGATGCTGAGTCAAGAATGTAATTTTAGTTGTGCCGACAGGAAACAAATTGGTCATTTTGGCCCACAATCCTGAATCCCAAGCAGCTATTCCCTATCAGGGAGACTTTCCTGCATGACGCAGTTGAATTTCCAAATGGCCCTAGATGGGGAGTCTTAATTTAGACTTGCTGTTAATCCCTTGAATATATTTTCAAATAGTTGCTGTGCCTTCTTAAATGTGACAATAGTAAAAATGTGATGATAGTGTAGTTTGTGGTGTTGGGTACATGTAGTGATTTTTTTTTCCTTTTATTTCAAATTAAAAACTCTAGTTTTCTTGCATTTGGGAACAGACAGAGTAGAAGCATTCCTAGGCTCTCCTAGAATAGTTTGCCTGCCAAAGATTGCTGAGATGAACAGTTTAGAGTATAGACTTAGAAAACTTTGTTTCCTAAGCAAGCAGCAGAAAATAGAGTAGAAAATCAATTTCTGAAATCAAAATTAAGTACCATGGTTAAGTCTATTTCTATAACACAACTAACCTAAATAAATGGAAAAATAGAATTGATCGAGCTTTCTTAAATTCTATATTGATATATTTGCAGTGCCAGGCAGAAGCATATACCCAAAAATATATTGCTAATACTGTAACAGTCAAAGAAATTAAGGAAACTTTGATTTTAAGGCAAATGGCATTGCATGTTTTAAAAGATATTTTCAGTCATCTTTAGTATATTTTACTTTTTAATAAAGTATAGGTTTCAGACTAGAGTTCAAACTCACAACTCCTGTTTCTGATATAATATACCTGAGAGGTTTGTAACTAGGGTAAGCCTTAGTGATTTCCAGATTGTCCTAGTCACAAAATAATTTAGAGTCAATACAGCAGTAGTGATTCAATTTTCTATTTTGCCATTTTTCAATAAAAAATTGCATTGTTACTAAGTGTTAAATGATGGCAAAAGTGGACAAGTGTGAAATTTCATCAGGAAAATTGCTGTAGGTGAGAGATAAAAGAACAAAAAATTGGTAGAAAGGGAATGAATAGGGAAATCAAAATTATCAGTTAAATTGTCCTAGTTTCTGCTTCTTTTCTTCATTACTTTATATTTAATTTTTATGAAATAATTATTTTTTTAAAAACTTCCCTTTTAAATAAAACAAAATAATTCAGGTTTGAATGTCAAGGGGCTATGTTTCTGTTCTAAGAACTTTATTAAAGTATAATAGACATATAATAATTTGCATATATTGATAGTGTACAATTTGATAGATTTTGATATATGTCTGTACTTGTAAAATTACCCACCACAATCAAGATGATGAGCATATCTACCTAACCCTTAAGTTTCATTTTGTTTTTCTGTAAACTTTTTTTCTCTCACCCAGTCCGTTAGTGGTGGTCAGTTACTGAGGAGCTTTCTGTGATCATAGATTTGCCTACATTTTCTGTCAAAGGAATCAAATAATAAATATGTGATTTTTGGTCTGGCTTCACTCAGTCTGCTTTTGTTTGAGGATCCATCTGTGTGCTTTTGTTCAGTCCTTTTTATTACATAGTAGTATTTCATCCTATGACTAGAATTAGTTTGTTTGTTTCTCTGTTTATAGCTATTTGGAGTTTTCCAGTTTGCTACTTTACATAAAGCTGTAATGAAGATTTGTATAATATCTTCAAATGAACATATGTTTTCATTTCTCTTGGATAAATGCCTAGGACTGGACTTGCTGGGTCATGTTGCAGGTATATATTTAACTTTAGGAAAATACCAAACATTTCCAAAGTGATTGTCCTATTTTCCAGAGCTAAAATGGTTGTTCCATTCGACATTTGCATTCTTTCTCTTACAGGCTGGACATTTTCTGAATCCAGTTGGTAGTAAGAACATATTCGTTTCTTCTAAATTGATACTCATCCCCTTTATAAGCATGGCTCCCAGATTTATTCCTTTATTTTCCTTCTTTTTTAGTGCCTTTCCATCTTCCTC
>PVJX010012807.1:0-49253 GCA_004027295.1 Dolichotis patagonum | reverse complement strand
TATCGTTTTTAAAAGTGCACTGTTCTGTAGACATTTGTATGGTGAAGCAATTCAAAGTAGTTTATTTAAGAACATAGTTAACTTGCAGTATTCGTTTCAATTTCTTAAATTTATTTATCAGATTTTGTCATTGTAAACAAATAGAATTGTTTTAATACATTGGAATTTAAATTATATATGGCCTGAGATAAAAATTCCACTTTTAGGTTAAAATGTTATACTTTTAATCCTAGTGTGGATTGAATACCAATTGTTATTTTCATAGTTAACACTGACAAAATTGATTTGAATATTTTTCCATATTTAGTTGCTTCACTGAGTTATTTTATCAAATTTTTAGCTTTAAAATCTTTGTTCCTGAGTTCATTGAACAGAAAGATTTGTGCTCTTACCATTCAGACAATTGAATGCTGGTGTCTAGCGCTTTCAATGAATGACTTGGGGAAGACAAGGAACAAATGTATGTGCCACTGTTGCCCCTGCCTGAAATGTTTTGAAATTCTGTTTTATTTTTTTCTCTTTGAAATAAAATGGATTTGAAAAATAAAATAAAACCTTTTTTCTCAATTAATGTATGAAACAGATGAGCAGCATAGATTTAATTACTCTTCTTAAAGTTATTTTTGTTAGTTCCCCACCCCAGATATTTCTAATTGCTAAATGTGTTTATATTTGTTTAATCCTTAGCATCATTATCTTGCTCATGGTTTTAGTTAAAGTGACAGTAGGGATTTTTCGATTTCACTAAAGTTTATTGTTCAAGTAAATACTCTTTTTCAAATGTAAGAAGTTGCTTTTAACCCAATTTAGCAATGATAGTTCACTAGGAAATCAAATTAAAAATTAAAGAAAAAAAGCCAGGAGTATAGCTGATCCAGGAGCATACCTTGTCTCCCTGGCAAATGCAAGGACCTGAGTTCGATTCTCAATAAAACAAACAAACAAACAAAACAACAACATGAAAAGAAAACAATTATCATCTCATATCAGTGCATGATAAGGTAAATTGAATAATGGATTCATTTGGAAAATAAGAATATAGCAAGATTATCTCTATTTTTTTAAAAACTAAATCATGCTATGATTTTCAGGCATGCATAGAAAGTAGAGTGTGTTAATAGAAAGATTGTAAGATATTATGGTATGTGTGAACCAGAGGTGTAGCATAAATTGTGGGGCAAAAGAAAGAATGAAATGAAAGTGAGTTAGTCATGAAACAATAAACTACAAGGAACAAAAAGCCCTGTTTAAAATATACATACTGAATCCTAGAAATTTGCTTCCTGGCCCTGGGTGAATGTCAGTCACAAATCGCTTGACTAGAGTGCATGACATCCTGGATTCCAGCTCCAGTGTCACAAAAAAGAGGTGGAAAAAAAACTTCCTTCTTTTCTAAGATGCTCCTAAGTATAAGATGTCTTATTTTGGAAAACCGCAGTGTCTACCGTAAAGCCAATGCTCACATGTGTTTGAACCACTGTACCAGTGCCTTATCATACTTGATTCTATAGATTTTAGAATACCAAAATAGGCAGAGATCTGTGAATTTCTCCTCATCCCTTCCTGTTCCTTGTTGGCCTTATACTGAGTAGTTATTTACCATAAGCGACCTCAGAAAAGGTCTGCAACAGAAAAAGAGAGCTGATACCTCTCTGTAGTTGTTTTGGTTTCTTGTTTTCTCCCTATATTTTCTTTTCTATTGCCTCTGTCAACATCATAATGACAATTTTATACATATTTGTTTTCTTCTATCAGACTTTGGCTTACAGTACTTGCATAGAGATAATTTTTTGAGATAATCTCAATCTTACTCAGAAATAATTTTGGAATGAATGATTAGCCACTTGGTATTTAAGAAAGAGAAAAAACATGCATATGTTAATTTGCAAAATATTCAACAGTGTACAAATATCTCAAAGCTTCATACTATGTACAATAAATACATAAACTTTTAAGTTAATTTAAAAACAAAGAAAAGAAATAGAAACAAAATGCCACAGTGCTTTGTTAAAGTGAAGAATCAGTCCCTCCAATGAAAATGGCAGTGAATCTTACATAATTGTAGTTTATACAAATTTTTCATATATTTTTGAGATATACCAAATACAGAAAGAAGACTGTATGATTATTTATTATAGTTATGGTTTACTCTTAGGGAAAAATACCCTTTTCTGTAACTCATTTTGTGTGAATATGTTCTCTGTGAAATCATTTATTCTGTATCTTGGGGCACATTAACTATGCTTTTATTTTTTTTTTTAGTTTTTTTTACTATTTTGAAGGTAGTAAAATACAACAGAACAAGATGAAATAAAGCCAACTGAGACAGTGTAGTGAAATTGGCATAGAACTTCACAGCACGTTACCAGGATAACAGTAATAGGTACCAGAGTATATCTCATTATCTTCACCATAGTTGTTCTTTCAAGCAGGTATAGCAAAATCAAAAGAAATACAGAATATTATAGAACTTATCAAAACAAAATACTGAAAAGAGCAATACCATTAATCAGGACAAAGCAAAACAGGGATAAAAATATTTGCCTTCAAAGAGATGGTAGAAGGAAATCCCCCTTATTTGCTATATTACGTTTGGTCAACCTCCCAGGAGATGCTCAGATCTCTGGCTCCCACTTGCTAACGGGGGTGGGGGTGGGGGTGATGTTTGGTTCTCAGCCCGCATTGCGGTAGGCTCACAGCTGCTTACCAGGGAGGTGAGCTGCTTGCTTGGTTTCCCAGCGCCCCAAGTTCCAACATGCCACAGCTCTCAGGAGACGCTGCTAGTTCTTGCCCTGGGGCGGTTGCGGCTTGCCAGGCCACAGCCACTTACCAGGGAGGCAAGCTTAACCATGCTTTTAAATGTGGCACAAGAAAGGTTACAGCATGTCAAAAGGAGGCTTTTGTTCCATTAGTCCCAACAGAAGACTTTTAATTTGGACTGTTTTTCACTCAACAGAGACCATCAAGAGCAACACAATAAGAGAGCTGGATTTGAGTCAGATTTGTGAAACAGTGATTAATAAAACTGTAGAAAACAATGTACAATAATTTGGTCTATTAATTCTGTTGGATTCCTTCAGTTAATTACCAGGGACTGAAGTACCCTATTGAGAAAAAGAGTGCAGGCTTCCTCCATGATCCAACACACCCAGGTGTAAAGTGGGGAAGTTGAATCAGTACAATTCACATCTGGCAATTTTGGGTCCAGAAAAGTGTATATAGCAGGGGTTTGTATCTATTTTCAGGGCACAATATAAAATTTATGCAGTGACATATTCTTCCTCCATTGATGAAGATAAATAGAAGGAAATACTTCCGTTTTCCAAGAAGAAAGAGCAACTAAATTTAATCAGATCACAATCCTTTAATACCATGTCATAGATAAATCTCTTTTAACTTCCTTATTTTCACTGATGCATTAAAACACAGTGAGAATGCTTAAAGTTCTCCACTAGATCTTTCTGCCATTTGTAAGTCAGATATTTACTCAGATAGTTGATCAACTGTATGAATTTAAGTAAGAGAATCTCAACTAAATTGGCTCCGCAGTTCCACACCCTAGGGCAACTTGCTGCCTGGATGGTAGAAAGCAGAAATAAGGAGCTTCTGTATCACCCAAGGCCTCCTCTTTGCCTTCACCGTGGATGCCATCTCCTGGCTTCCAGTGCCCTCTTCAGCTTCAGGCACAGCTCCTTCAGCCTTCTATAGCAGACCCATAGTCGGTGTCCTATGTGGATTCGCAGATGACACTGCAGTAAGCTCCAGGGCTCTGTCGGGATCCTTCAGTCTCCAGTGTGCAGACAGACCCTGAGCACTGTTCCTCATCTTACTCCATGGGTGGCCATTGCAAGCCAGTGTGTACATTCTTTCGTACTTGTATATCTTGTATTATATCCGTTTTTCTAGTAAACACTGATTAATGCATTCACTTAAATATATATATTTTTTCTTTGAAGTCTCAAATTTAATATGCACAGTTTTTGTGTCAAGAGCATACTTAAAATGTCTTTCCTGAAAAGACGTATTTCCTGGTTTAAATATTGCATCATTAGTTTCAGAAACAGTAGAACACTTTCATGTATTTTACTTTGTTCTTTCTAGCATTTCACTTTGCCCTAATATTTTTAGCTGTATACAAAAGAACATAAATTCTATATCAATATTTTCTACCTTTTGAAGTACAAACAGTACTTTAAAAGGTAGAAAACATTGATATGCAGTACAAACAGTACTTTAAAATGTAGAATATATTAATATATAATTTATATACTTTGGTATATAGCTAGAAAAATGAATCATATCATGCACTACTATATCTGAGCAGCTCATGTTTGAAGTCAAGGTCATAAAACTGTTCTATTGTGTATGATATATGTTATGGCTTATATCTAGATTTCCACCCAAAGCCTCATGTGCTCATAGCTTGGGTTTTGGGAAAGTTATTGGATCATGGGGGCAGGATACTCATCAGTGGATTAATGCACTGATGAGTGCATAGATCTGTGTGACGTTAAAGGCTGAAGACTGTTGGGAAGAGGTAGGTTACCATAGGAGGCATAGAGGGTATATATTCCTCCTTTGCAGTTGAGCCGTCTCTGCCTCCTGCTGCAGTCTGCCTTGGAGCCAGCTGACTAGGAAATGAAACCTCTATAAACTGAACCAAAATAAACCTTTATTCTTGAGAGCTGTGGCCATCAGGTATTATGTCTCAAAGAGGAGAAGTAACAAAGATAATATGGATATATGTTGTTATATTTATCTAGGGAATTCTTCAGTTTCATTCTTTTATCCTACTGTGAATCAAAACTACCTGTGCTTAACATTTCTAAATACACTGTCTTTAAATGTGAAAATGTTTTTAATTTCTGGGACTACTGTGCACGTACAAGATGACAGTACATACACATGCATCTATGGGTGTGTGAGCATTTGTGTATGTTGTTTTATTTTTCTGCCTTAGGTTGAGATTGAACACTGAACCTTCACTACTGTATCTCATGACTAATATTTGAAGCAAAAATTAAAAAGAAAGAAAAATAGTTGATGATTGCAAAGCATGCTGTAACTCTATCTTCAATTACTTTAAAGACCAAATATGTGATAACTGCAGTAGCCTAGCTTCACACATTTGAGCACATAGTGGGCTGCTATAGAAATTGTAAATGTCAAGCAACATGCTCCAAGGGCCCCAGAAGCCTCTTCTATATCTGTGCATACACACTGCCAATGAATGTACTTTCTCGTGACCACGCTATTTATTTACTTTGCTAAACCACAGTTATTGTATTTTCTGAGGTACTATTAGGCAGAGTTGGGCAACAGTCCAATGCTGAGCAATTTGGCAATAGCCAAGTTTGTATATTTGGAAATACTTCTGGCCACCACTTTGTAAACCAATTATTTTAAGGAACTTCTGGGAGGGCAAAGAAAGAGAAAGATAATTATTTATTTCAGTGGTATTGCTCATTTATAATTCAATATTTTCTCTGCTTTTCAAAAAATTCCAAATATCTAGATAATTTAGGAAATCAATATTTTGACAGAAATATTTCCATTGTTGTGTCAAACAATGATTCACACTCATTCACATTCATTGCAAACCAGTAACATGCATACCATGCAATTTTATACTTTATAACCTTGGAAAATGAGAAATTTAAAATAAACAAAAATTCTAAAAATTGTAAAATATACAAATTAAAGTGTATCAGCAAATTTTCAACAATAGAGATATCTTTTACAAAATTAAACTGAAATTACTATGACAGTTTTTTTAATGGCTGCCTTAACATAATAACAAAAAATGGTTAGCTTAATGAAGAAAAATTTATTTTTCTGATTTTCTGAAAGTTGCATATTTAAATAAAGGTATTTAATTTTCCCTGTACACTTCTCCCTTAACTTGCAAATGACTACCTTTTCCCTTTTCTCCCTTGTGCTAATATGGCCTTTACTCTGCACAACCCTCCATCTCTTCTTCCTCTGAAGATGCCAATCACATTAGGCTGAGACCTCGTCTTTACGAACCCATTTAACTTTAATCGTCTCTGTAAATGGGTCTTTTCCCAAATAGAAACAAATGGAGATCAGGGCTTTACTTTATGAATTTCTTGAGAAGTTGCAACTCACTTCAGGGCACAATGATTATTAAAACTAATCATGGTGTTCTTCAAGTTATAATAGAAAAGAAAAACTTTATTTCATTTTTTAATAGAAAGTATTCTATATTTAGCATCTACTGAATAAAACCCACTATGATTCAGAACATCAGTGTATTCATGTGAGTCTTGAAGCTAGCTTATTTTCTACAGCAAAAAATCTCTTTACAAAGATGTGACACTGATGTGTAAGAAAATAGAAAATACCTTTCTTATTCAAAGTAAAGATAATAACTATTTTTAGATAATCTTTCATAGGAGATTAGTTGTGAAATACATTTTAATGTGTATAATTGAATGTTGTATGATTTTTTTCTTGCAGGTATTTGAAGTCATAGATTATGGTCTTATTTTCATTTAAACCTTAGGGAAAGGAAAAATAAGAGGATATAAAGAGAATAAAGTATGTTTCAAATCAGAGATTCAGTCTAGAACTGACTTTGACTACCTAATTATTATTTGGAGTGGGTTAATTCCAGATAAACTTTCAATATATTCCTATCAAATGTGACATCAAATGTCTTATTTACCTTTCATTCAACTGCCTTCCTGAGATCACAAGTTCAAAACTAGATTTCTGATATAATTTACATGAAAAGTCTTAATCTTGTAATAAGTCTATAGACAAATACAACTTGATATAAAATATGTTGGCATATCAAGTATCCTTTTACCTCCTTTGTCTTTTCTGAGCATGCACTTTTCTCTTACTGAAGTAAATTTATCTTTGTACAATTTTATAATATATTTGCTGCCAAAAGAGGACAGGCATAGAAATGTGAAATGTGAAGTCTCATTGCATAATTCCAAATGAATCATGTATATTCCCATTATTTTTGTTTCACATGGTAGGTGAAGACTTTGTCTTCTTGGAGAGATATAAGACTAATGATAGGAAAATATCTCTGATTGTTTCATTACATTATTAAGAAACCAGAGAAGAGATTCACATGCTACTGTCAAAGACTTATGAACTATTTTTTATATCTTTTGAAATTCTACTGAACTTATCATCCTTTACAAAGAAACTTTACAGAGAAAGAGAATTAGCTAATAAAAATAATAAAATTACCATTAATAATGATTTCAGAAATCCTTTAGCTTTTATTGCCTAACTAAATATTGCCATTAAGTTTGATTGGTTTCAAATAATCCTTTTAACATTCACAAGTTATCTTTGAGTAATAAGAGGCCCCAGATAATTGCAAACTTTACTCCTTATCTTATTTATGCCAATGAAATAAAATGCTATGAGATAAAACCTATGATATCATTAAAAAGCTCAAGTTATGTTTTTTAATTTAGCTTATATAACACTGAAGTGTTAAATAAGCTTTTATTGCACTAACATTGAGGTGTTCAACTTCTTGAAATAACATTAGAGAACAACTCTCCTGTGATGAACATCACTGAAAACGTATTTATTAAGTAAAACAGAATTTCAGGATATTCATATTTACAGTATATGCCCAGCAAAAGATAGAACTCTGTTACTGTTATAACACCCACCACAGAAACTATTCTACTCATAGGTGTTACAGCTTACTTTGCAAAACTGCTCACTTCCACTCAAGTAATTTTATCACATGAAAGACATTTCTGGTGAGATAAATTATGCTTGTATTTCCAATAGATTCTGTACCCTTTGTAGTCATGTAGAAATACCAATTCTCTCAAAGTCAAACAAATTAGATTTCCTGAACAATGAAAAAATCTTGGTCTTCTTATGACTTATGACTATATTTCCTGTTTTAAATAAAACACAAGTAAAATAAAATAGGCCATAACCAAGATAAACAAAACACGAGGAAGTAAAGTAAAGTAAAACAAAAACATATTAACAAGCCCTGATTCTCTTAAAAAAGATGCAGCTAAAATCTGGATCACTGTCACTGCATGAGCACGGTAGCTAAGGCCCTTAGTGCAGAGTGTGTTTTCTAGATTAATAATCCCTCCGCCTTTGATAAATACTGTGATAGAGGTGGCAGATTTATCTTATTCTAAATCTTAAATGGTCCTGTACGGACATTTTCATGTCAGATAATTGTGCAAGAACTTACTCTTATCAAACTCTGAGCAGCATGCTATGGAAAATCTGATTGGAAAAATCTTTACAATGTAATCATGGATCAATGCTCTCCAGCCCAGTTTTGCTTCTTACGAGCAAACAGATGGCAGAGAATGTGAAAAGAGGATCATCAAATATGTACTAAATAGCTACCTAACACTAGACCTCGGTGTTCTACGGAACATAAACGATATCACACAATGAAAACATCAGAGCAGGCAAGTTTATGGGCAAGAGGTATCAAAACAAAGATAAGATATTCAAAACCATGCTTGAACAGAGACAATTACACTAATTTATGTAAATAATACAAATGGGACTAGACAGCCCCAGTTTCTTGAGTTTTCTTGAGATTCAGTTTTAACCTTTTTCTTCTTCTTGTTACTGAGATAAAAGTAAAATAATAATCTAAGAATGCACTCCAATTTATGATCACACAAAACAATCCCTTACATTCTGCTAGGGTCAACAATGACAAACCTAAAAAGTGCAGTGCTTTCCCATCTCGCTGTGACTGAGAACCCACAGTTTCTTCTCAAGGACATTAGTGTTTTGCTACAAGCCAATAATTTAACAGTGCTTGACTACATGTTTATTCAGTGGTCTGTGTGCGGGGACTCTGATAGTTCTTTTAATGTGAATGAGAGTAAGGAGACTGCTCCTCACCGAGGCCATGACAGTTAGTTCCTCAAGCCTTAGCAATAGGAGTAGGATGATCCTGCTAGCTGCAGGCTGATAGCTGTCTCACTCAAACTTCTTGTCAAAAAAGAAATGACTAAATGGAAAATGATAATGTTTAAATAAAATTCATGAATTTAAAAGGAAAATAATATGAATATTAACAATGTGAAATATTTGAGTATAAAATTATTCTTCCCCAAACCAAACAATGCTTTTTCTCAACTCAAAGTAGCTACAACCATTGTGAAGTCAGATGGTGGGAAATTTTTCAATTTTATGAACACAAGTCTACTCATTTCCCAATCCATGCTGTCTGCCAGCATGTGAGACAAAATTCATGCCTTTTGACATGGCATTGTAGCTAAAGATCAAGGAAATATTCACATCTACATATTCTGTTCACTTCTCTGCCCATGCTGACTCATTATGCAAAAGATACAGATCAGAATGATCACAAGGAAAAGGGGATATAAAACACCGCAAAGTGAGTGAAGTTGGGAAATGAAGAGCAATCCAATTGAAATGTACTTTTTGAAATATTCAAAATACCTTAAAAATTTCTTCATTTGATTTTTGTAAATGATTTATGGAGTGGAGAAGACAGTAATATGAAGTCTTGTAAGAGACTGTTCAATTTAAGAGAAACAGTAGTTGTACCAACCTTTAATAACAGAAGAGGCTATCTCAAAAGCCCAGTTACGATTTCTGCTCAAAATAGACTGGGAAATCATTGGCAGGAATAGTGAAGGAGTAAATTCAAGATATTTAGAGTAATTTATGATTACAAGATTTAAAAATGTATGTATTTATTTTAGGGTTGGATAGAAAGATTGAAGATATATAATAAATATTCATATGGCATTACTAGTAAAATGAGAATTAAAAGTAGTACTAAAACTTTCAAGATACAAAAACAAAGCACAAAAACATGTAAGTTAAAGGCCAGACAGGATGTAAGAAGATTACACACCTTCATCACTAATGACATAATATTTACACTGAAAGTTTTACAGATTCAAACACTAGATCGCTTACTTTCTGCCTGTGTAATTCTGGACAAGTTTGAGAAATGACAGGTTACTTGTTCAATATCCACATAGAATAATACATACTTTAAATTAGGTTTGGCAAGAGTTTAGAAGTTAGAAATCAACATAAATTACTGTGTTCTATTCCAATACCGGCTGTGTGGCTGAGCTCACCTTAGTCTTATAGTAACATTTTCTAATGCATATAAATGTAAAATTAAGTATACATTGTCACTGAAAGAGTAGGTCAGCTTGGTTCTGATTCAAACTTCCAATTTTCTTCACATCAATAAAGGCCAGTGCGAAACTGTCATGACAGACAAGAGAATGTCTTCTGAGATCATTTCTTCTTACATGGCCAGCCGAACCTGTAAGTTGTACTTGCCGCATGCAGCTTGCCTCAGTGTTTTCTTGCTTGTCATTCCTATTGTACATGGCACTGACAGTATCTTCTGATGTGTTTACTCAATATTCACTTAAATACTTAGGGTGCATAAGAACTTCAAAAAATGTTTCTTTGTAAAATGCAAACTATGTGTATTTTTGAAGGAGTTTTCCTATATGCATTTCTTTATTCTTGTATTACTTGCCATTACAAAGAATAATATTGTTTGGTACTTTCCTTTAATTAGCAACATAAATATAAACCACATATCTTTGGTAATTTATTCTAAAACTTTTGGACTGTATGTGCCTGTATTTGCATTAAAGCTTGTGGCATTCTCCCTTCAATATGCTATAAGCTATATACAGTACTAATATAAGATATTTCTCTCAAGAATATTCAAATTCATTCAGGCTATTTATGTGGAGGATTTTGAAATGTATATATATATATATTTAATTTTATTTAAAGGGAAAAAATAAAACAGAAAAAAGGGTAGAAATAATACAGAATTTCAAAAAAAAACAGTAAGAAATCACTAGTTGACAAATTACATATTGTCCTCTTAGAAACAGTTGTTCAACTTACAGAATTAAAGCATACAAAGTGGACATTCAAACAATGAGGCTGCAAACAGTTCTGTTCAATGATACAACAAAAACTTAGTAATACAGTTATCAATCCTACACACTTAAACATACATTCAGTTATATTCTTTAGAGCACTTTCTTTTCCCCATTTTGCTTTTTAAGTCCATTATCTGTTTACTTATATCATGTTTCAGCTTTCTCAGTACCTTACTGATCTGTTTTGTTGTTATTTCCTTTTTAATCACCTTATATAATTCTGTTGTTTTGTTTTTGAGTTTCTCCTCATCCAAGCCCCATGGAGCAGCTTTGGTGGACTTGGGAGTTTTTGGAGGTATTTTGTTACCTTTTTTTCTCATGCTTTATTGTTTTTGTTGTTGTTTAGGTTTTTTTTTTCTGAAGGTAGTGAAATAACAACAGAACGAGAGAGAACACAGCCAATTGAGACAGTGCTGTGAAATTGGTACAGAACGTCACAACAGGTTACCGGGATAACAGTAATAGGTGCCATAGTATATCTCGTTGTCTTCCCAATAGTTGTTCTTTCAATCCGGTATAGCAAAGTTAAACCAAATACAGAGCATTATAGAACTTATCAAAACAGAATATCAAATAGAACAATTAATCAGAAAAAAGCAAAACAGTGATAAAATTATTTGCCTTCAAAGAGATGGTAGAAGGAAATTCCCACAATTGCTATATTTCATATGGTCAGCCTTCCAGGAGAGGCTCAGACCTTTGGCTCCCATTTGCTTGGTTTCCCAGCACCCTAATTTCCAACATGACGTGGATATTGGGAGCTGGCTACTTCTCCCCCTGGAGTGGCCGCTGCTTGCCTGAGCAATGACTGCTTACCAAGAAGGAGAGCTGGTTGCATGGTTTCACCTGAAACATATATTTTTATTTTATCAGGCAAACTTACTTGTTTTTTCACATTCATATAATGAATTACTATCATCTTACTTTTGTGTATAAATTATGTCAGGAAGTAGTTAAAATTAGTCACATATGTTTATTAATAAAAACAGTCTTATTTAACTGTTTGTCATTTAATCCTTTCCTTTGTCAATTCAATACCAAAGGGAAAAATTTTCCTAAGTCATGTAATGGCATTCTTTTTTACATGTTGTTAAAATTATTTATCAAATTTATTTCACTAAGTTTGTTTCATTTGAGAAAGACACAAGATGGTACAATAAATATATAACTGTAATATTATGAAATCAAACCATAGGTATTTTCTGTGAAGATTGATAATCTGAGGGTAATTCTTTCAAAAATTTATAACAAATTTTTTATTAACTGGAAGAGAATCACTGTCCCTTTCTGTTACCATGATGCTTTCAATGCAGTGCTCTCTCTTTATAGACCAGCATTTCATTGTCCTAACCAGGTACAGTGCCATCATGACTGGTGATACTTTTCACTTTTGATGGATGTTTCTAAGCAACTTGCTTGTCTGCCTTGGAAACAGCACTAACACTGTTTATACGGTAGGTTGGTCAGGTGGTGGACATTTTTTAAAATGCCATAGACTTTCCTCTTGTCCAGCTTGGATGTTATGTCAGAAAGACATCTAGTCTTTCCAAACCTCAGACATCATCATAAAACGAAATTCTATTTGCCTCATCTGTGTTGTGAGAATTAGAAGTAGTAAAGCAAAAATAGTAATCCTCAATGTTAGCAATAAGTTTAGGAAATGATCAAGGAGGAAATTTTTTCTGTATAAACTGTATTGCTTGAAGCATTCTTGGAATAGTAGTTTCTTTTTTTCTTTCTGTGTGAAATATTTTGCTTGAAATACAAAAAGTTTAAAATAAAGTCTAAGAAAGATATTTTGGAAATGTTTAGCTTCATAATTCTGTGAACTATTTTTATCATTTTCATTCTACACCTACTCACTAAAGTAAGAGCATATGAAATACTGAGAATTATGATGCAAGCAGCTTCATTTTTTGTTTCTTCTCATAGAAATTTAAGGTTATATTAATCTTGTAACAACAACTACTGCCATTTAATGCTCAAATGATATAACAAAGTAATCACATTACTATAACACATGCACTTCAAAGAATTACCTTATCAATTGATACTAAGAAGTTTGTCAAAAATTCAAGAGGTGAGGTGTAAATAGGCAACGCACAGATGGTGCATTTTGTCCAGGCGGTTTACGACAATTTACTATTACGTGGCTCAGTGCACAGAGTTCATCACTGTTATACCCACTAACTCCAACCATAGTTTTAAAGCATGTCATGCCCTAATACCAAGAAAACTTACTATATACCATGCAGTGTTTTCATCTATGACCAATGACAATAACTGGGGGGTAAAAAACCTTTTTACAGGAGTATAAAAATTGCTTTACATGAAAATGATGAAGTGCTTTGGAAACATAACTAATAGACCCAAAAGATGTAATGGACGGCACCTTAGGACCTAGCAGACTCCAGTCACTGTTAATTTTTGATTCTCACGTACATTCTTTAGAATTTTTGAAGCAGGCACATTTATTAAAGAAATCGTGTAGAATTATCCTTTAGTACTTTTGATACAAGCAGAAATTAACTACCATACAGAGGAACTAGGTGCGGCAATTTGCTTCATGCATATCCAACAGAATACTGACAGTTTTTGCGTTGTTCCTTGGCTGTTATGTGTAGTTATTATTGATATTGCTTATTCTATTTTGTTTGTCTTGGTTACTTTTCTCATTACTGGGTCACAGCATCTGACATCCACAAGTTAGAAGAAGAAAGGTTTATTTCAGCCCACAGTTTGTAGAACTTTCAGTCCACAGTCAGCTGTCTTTTTGGCAGGGTCATGTGGCAGCGGGGCACTGAAAGGAGAAACAGTACATGGGAGGTCAGGCAGGAAGCAGCAGCAGCAAGCAAGCCTGCCTTCTTTCTGTCCCTTGATATTCCTTCCAAGTTACAAATCTTTTGTGCTGCCCATGCATAAGGTGGGGCTCATTCCCTCAACCCACATTCACACGCACTTGATCGACCCACCTCTGAAATGTCTCACTTATGATTGCATGAGGATTTGGGGGACATCTAGATACAAGCCATAGAAATGTTCGTCAGAAAAAAATGAGAAAAATAAGGCCTAGCTATGCTGAATTTCTTACGAGTTCTATAATACATTATTCTACACATAAAATTTAATGAAAATCAGTTCTTTCAAATCATATACTCATAGTATTGACAACGTTGACATCAGTAAAAATTGAGCAATTCCTCCAATGACACTAGCTTTCTTAATCCTGATTTCTTTAAGATTCAATAGTAGAGAGGCATACAAAGATAGGACTCGAATTCTTAAAATTAGACATATACCTTGAACACAATCAGAAATACTTCTCCTAAGTAAAAAAGATAAGCCTCTGATGATTTGTGTACAGTATGTATAAAAAGTAGTGTTAAATAAATCAGAATTGAGGTTTTGAAATTATTCTTTTGTAAGGGACAAGTCAGTGTCACACACACACCTTTTTCTAGCCATACTTGCAGAGAATATTCTGTATTGATCTGAGCATCTTGTCCCTGTACTTGGTCCTTCTGCATATCCTAATCAAATCATTACTACCACACAGAGTAAATTTGCTGAACTCATATTTTCCCAAGATGCTAAACTCTTTTACTTTAATTGCCATTGGGAATTTTGAGGTTGAGTTAGTCTCATAAAAGTACATGGTTTTAAATAGTTAAGATAACAATGCAGGTTTTAATACATCAAGTGAAGTTATTTAGGTATTCTGTCTATACGTCTTTATAGATTTTATTAGTTCTGGAGATTTGACTATAGTTTTGCACAATGATATCACATGTACTTATGCCACTGTGTGGAATAGAATGTTGAATATGTGAACAAATGACTAAAACTGTTCTCACTTATTTGACAATCACAGCTTTGTTTCCTCAAACTCTGACTTCAGAAGTATTTGTAAATCAGTGCTTGCAATGTGTATTAAGGACTTCTTAAGAGATGTCAAATTGATCTCAAACTGTATGTTGACATAATATTGAATCTTGGGAGAATACTTGTCCTTTATCATTTTCCCATCAACTGAAGAATGTAAAAACCTGCCATCTCCATAGAAAAGATTAATGTTCATTTGCTGGCAAGTGGGTGCCTTTTGGGAAGTTGCTGCACTGATTCAGATGCTTTCATGCTTAAAGAATGCAGAAGAGAATGGGTCATTAAATCTCCTAGAATAGAGAAGGTAGTAGAACTCTTGGAGACATAGATGCACATAAAGGTCATATGAATACAAGTCCAAACATATGGGAAATATTACAAAGAATCAACAACTGGAATCCCACCAATGTTTTGATATATAAGAATAGTTGTATGCATACTTTTGCGCACTTTATACATGAAAAATAGTTTTAAAATTTACTATTACAAGGACAAAATATAATTTGAAAATATATGTACTTCAAATAAAGTTGACCAATTTTCTTAATAACTGCATGAAATATACTCTGATATTGAATTTTAAATACCTTAGTGATGCTCATATATCTAGCATGAGTTTTCTTTTTAAATTAAGTTTACTGGTACAATTTAATTTTTTTTTTTTTTTGGTACTGAGAATCAAACTCAGGACCTTGTGGCGTGTCAGGCAGTTGATTGTGCCACTGAGCTATATCCCCATTTAGAAATGCGTAATGATCACATTCATCATAGGCAATTTATCCTTGTATGATATATCATGATTCCTCTTTTTCTCCCATTCCAGCTTCCCACCAACCCCTTCCCCTCCTTACTTACAAAGTTTTATTTCCACTTTATCCTTATTTTCTCATTTTATCCTTTACCTTTCCTTTCTTTCTGCTCTCCTACTTCTCCTTTGAACATTTTCTTCCTATTTTACAATATCTACTATACATTTCCCATTATACAATACCTATTTGCACTTCCAGTTTCTCACAACAGAGAGACAGTGATATATTTTCACATGGATGACTGATTTATTTCACTTAAGAATATGTTCTCAAGGTGCATCCATTTAGCTAGAAATGTGTCAAGGTTATCCCACTTTATGGCTGAGTAATACTCCATTGTATAAAAAAACACATGTTTATCAGTTCATTGCTTGATTAGAATTTGAGGTATTTTTAAGATTTAGCTATTACAAATTTTACTCCTATAAACCTAGGTATACATATATTTTTGTGGTATATGATGCTTTTACATTGTTTGGGAGGTACCAAAAAGGGGAATAGCTGGGTCACAGGACACCTCTAGTCCTATAGTTTTGAGGAATCTCCACACTGATTTCCACAGTGGTTGCACCAGTCTATAGCCTCACCAACAATGGAGAAGTGTTCCTTTTTCCCCACACCCTGATGAGTATTTGTTATTGCTTGATTTCCTGATGATAACCGCTCTTTCTGGAGTGAGATGGAACTCACCTTTGTTCTCATTTGCTTCTCTCAAATGATCAGTGAAGTTGAACATTTTTTTAGGTATTTATTTGCCATTTATACTTTTTCACCTGAGCAGTGATTATTCATTCATCTCAGATGCCCATTTTGGGGGCATCAGATTTTTTCAGTTATGTATTCTAGATATTACTCCTTTGAGCAACAACTAGCAAAAATCTTTCCCACACTATGGGCTGTCTTTTCACTCTGTTGGTGACTTCTTTTGCTGTGTAATTTTTTTTAGTGTGGTGGGATTCCAGTTGTTGATTCTTTGTAATATTTCCCATATGTTTGGACTTTTATTCATATGACCTCTATGTACATCTATGTCTCCAAGAGTTCTACTACCTTCTCTATTCTAGGAGATTTAATGTTTCTATTTTAATATTTGGATCTTTGATCCATTTTGGTTTTACTTATTTTATAACGAGAGATATGGGTCTCGTTTCAGTCTTTGTCATGTGGAAAGGCATTTTTTCCAGCACTGTTTATTAAAGAGGCTATCATTCTTCCAGTGAGGGTTTTTGGCTTCTTTGTAAAAGATAAGGAGGCTGAATGTATTTATAAATGATTCTGCAACTTTTGATCTGTTCCATTGATCATCAGGTCTGTTTCATTGCCAGTACCATGCTGTTTTTATCACAGTAACTCTAATATAATTTCAAGTCAGGGCCTGCTGCCTTGCCTCTTTCACTGAGAAATGTTTTGCTATTCTAGGTTCCTTCTGGTTCCAAATGAATTCTGGGAATGTTTTCACTAGTTTTATGAGGAAAGTTAATGCTATTTTGATTGAGATTGCAAAAAATCTGTGTAACAATTTTGAGAGTATGGACATTTTCACTGTATTGGTTCTTCATACCCAAGAGCAAGGGTTATGTTCTCTTTGTCTAATATCCTCTATGATCTCCGGTTTTACAGGGTACTGTAGTTTTCAAAGTGCAAGTGTATTTTAAACATTTTTATAGTTTAAAAAAGACTGTCTTTTTGAAAGTGTCCTGATCTATGCCCTCAGTGTTTCACTAAATTGTTGTAGTTTTAAAAGTATTCGAGCTATTGAAATGTCCATTGTGGGCCTCAAAAAATTCACTAACAAATTAATAGGCTGCAACTTTTTATGTACTACATTTTAAACTACATAAAAAATACTTCTCATTATCCAGAAAGAGTTAATCATTGGTTATACTGTTAGGATAAATACGGTACTTTGTTGTTATGCATGGTATCTTTTTCTCATTTATTATTTGTTAAGCCACTTTTCCTTGATAGTATAGTATATCCATTAAGGCTGAGTTAGTCTGTATTTATATTTGACATGAAAGCACCTAATAATTTTAGCTTTTTGGCCAGACACGTGGTATTACTTAACTCTCATTTAATAAAACCTGGTTTTATCTTTGTCATCTACTAAGATTGAATTTGAAGACAAGACTTTATATAATTACCTAGTTCTAAACCTTTTATGGAAAATCAAACATAATTAATCTTTTGATTAAATGTATTTTAAAACAAATCTTCTTGAAATATTTTTTCATTGATCTTTTGGAAGTATGTGTAAGCCAAAAATATTGTATTGTTAAGCATAAAATAAGTCACTGAAATATAAAATGTCATACAGTCATCATCAGTATTTCTTCTGTTAGTGATTAATGTGTACTTCAAGATTGTAAAGTAAGGGACAGAAAAATTCCTGTGAAGAAATGATGTGAATTTTTCTACTTCCCACTGAAAAGTGGAAAACTTTCAAGGATGAATTAGTGCTTTCTAGGTAACATGAGCCTACCTGCTTCCATGTGTGTGATTTCTTACTCACATGAATTAAATTTCATTTGCAATTTAAAATCTATGACTCTCAATGAATTTTTTTTAGTTTTTAGTGGAAAACAAGCAAACACAGAAACAAAACACATATAATACTGTTTAAACAGATAATTACGTAGGCAAATCTTGATCTTTAGTCAATCTTTAGAACTTTATTATGTTCCATTAAGAGTGAAAACTACTATTTTCCCTGTTTTATCATCCATGAAAATGCCAGGTATTCAGGTAACATCTAATTTTCTCTTCTATCCTCAAATTTTTTTCTAGGGTCTTATTTTATATTATGTTTATTGCAGCAAATACATTCTCTCTAATACCTTCTGACAAGCTGAATTAGCGTGGTGACCTGCGCAGCCTGGGGGAGCAATGGCTGGCAGACAGGACTGTACGCGTAGCTCAGCACGGCGTCCTCCTCTGGGATGACACCGAGCAGCAACTTGCCTTGTTCTCTTTTCTGTGCACCTAAAATTTTCCCCTTCTTACCTAGAAAAAAAGGAGTTTTTAGAAGAGGAGAGAAAACTTGAAGGCACTTCTGTGAAAACAAAATAAAGCAAAATAAAATAAAATAAGTTTACCATACTGAGGTCAAGTCTCCGATATGGGACTGTCCTTCTGTGCATTTTGTTACATTAAAAAGAATGATTTTATATATATATAATGAATTTCAAGGAAACACTGATGATGGGTGCCATTCTGAACATGATTCTGATGCTGAATTTCAATGTTTTATTTTATGCTACTTTTAACTACACTTTGAAAATATCTAAATAAAAGAAAATTTGAAAAGGTTAAAGTTCAAAAATAAAACTATGTTTTTAATGTCATCTTTGGTAGCATCACTCGTGTGCTTCATTAGAGAATCTACATTATTTTAGTGATGATGTTAAATGCGACATGTTTGTGCAATACACAAAAGAGGCCTTCAGCTTTAGGAAGCTTTAGGAGGATTAGCATTTTAAAAGCCTGAAAAAACAACAACAAGAAAAATGAAGCATCCAGAAAACTATCAACAAAACAGTGTTGGCTGAAAGCTACTGACTGTATATTAATGTAAATATCTATTAGAGAAACTTTGTCTATTGCTGCTCTAATGAGACATCATAAGACAGATGACAAAGACTGACCAGATATTCTCATCTGGGTGTGTTCTGTACGATGGCAAGTAATGTTGCAATTGGTACCATGCCTGCTGAAATCAAGTTTTTGTGTGTGTCTATGACTATGTTTATAGTGAAGTAAAGTCTTTCTATTTACCCATTAGTAGGCTATTTAAAACATAATGTGCAATGGAGTAATGTGTACTGAGTACCAGCAAAATAAAGGATGCTACAGTACTGTGTTAGTAAAAAAATAAACAACAGTTAATAATTGTAGTTGATTTTGTAATATATACCAGTTTATTTTAATCTTTAAGAGTACTTACAATGAATTGATAGTTTACCAGAACCATTTCATAGGAATGAAGCTGTTTCATAGAAACAAAGGGCAGTAATTCAAATAATCTTGAAAACCTTTGCAAAGTGCTTGTAGATATATAGCATCTGTTTAAAGACAACCTTTGCCCACTGGTTAAATCCATCTTACCATATCTTTGTATGTAAAAGGAATGACATATAAGGAGTTTATCTAGGTTAACTTTATTTGTACTAACTTTGGAGAATCTCACTGAGCTATTTTACTATCCGTAGTCTGTATCTGCTCTGAGATGTGCTCAGTCACCTTGGCCACAGTAGATATTCAAAACGAGTTGCCAGCAGTGTGTGGGCTGATGGATGGCAGAGGCAGCCCACCCTGGGGAGCCTGCTGGAGGTGTGCTGGGGAAGTATGAGACCATAATTATTTACTCTACATCTCTGGTGAACTTATGCTGTTGCAGTTCTTATTTTCATTTTTCTTTTGGTACATTTTGCATTGAAATAATATTTCTTTTGCTTTTCTTTGCTTTCAATTGCAGTTCTTCTGTCAAAAAGAATTTATCTTTCATAATATTAAGAGTTTGCAGTTTATACTACAATTGAAAAAGCTATTTAAAACTCAAAGTCAGCACCGTATTTGTTACTCATGTGTGTTGATGAGTTGCAATCATTTGTTGCTATCCAGACACATTTTAAGTCATGCAGGGTAGTATTTGACATTCTTTTAACAACATAAATTTGGAATTAAATTTACAAATTTCTCATGTATTTTTACATAGATCTATTATCCTGATGGGAATCTGGATTTAGATTAGATATAACTATACCCCTTAATATGCATATATATTTGTATATCTTCTGCTGAAATTCTCTTTCTTCTTCTATTATTTTCTGCTGAATTTCTTTTATTTAGAACTGGGCAATCTGTGTCATTGATCATATCAGGCAAAAGACATTACATGAAAGTAATAAACTGGAATGTTTCATATATGTTTATGTTTTTGAGATTTGCGCAATTTAGAAACCAACTGAGTAAATATGTCAAAAATTTGTATGACCTGACTCACAATTATGTTCTAGATAAGTGGCCATTTTCTTTTAGTTATAAGCACATTGTTTTTAATTATATGTAATAGTGTATAGAGACTCATTTTACTTTCAAAATATGCAGGCATAATCATTTCTTATCAATATGTACAAATAGATTAATACTGCATATGTGAACACTTGAAAATTTTGAGCTTAAATTTCTATTGCAATTTAATTTTTCTGAGATAATTTTAAGACTGAACATATGAGGCTGCAGCAGCTAGGAAATCATGGAGCACTAGAGTCTCAAGTTTATTTAATTTTTATTTAACAACAGCAAAAATCTTTTTAATTAATGATTTTGAAAGCCAATTCTGTGAACACAAATGCAACTGAGAATCTGCAAAGTGACAGATGGGGCTGGAGAGGAAGAAAAGCTGCCAAACATTTGGAAGAAAACAATGACAGAATCAATTCTATGTTTTTAGCACACAAGTGGAGGATAAGCTCTGCGAAAATTGTTATAAAATGCCTCATATAGACAAAAAGTGATGTTTACAACATAAAAGTTCACTTATGATTTTCTTTGTTTTGTCGATGGTCATTACCACTGTAGGAATAAGAAAATTGTCTTAAGAAATGTAGTGAAGATAACAAACTCTATAAATGTGTAAAATATTTTCAAACTTGCATTTGGAAAGTCCACCAGGTTCTGGTTTGTACATAAGAAAGTGATTCTGAAAACTGATTGAGAGAAGAAGATTTGAGTTTCCTGGGGAATTTTAAGTTGTTCATTTTGTCTTTCATACTGTAAAACTGGTTCATTCATGTAGATAGGTAGCTTAAAAGGGAATTAATATAACAAGGGAACATTTTATGCATAAAAGGGATAATGTCAGGTTATTTTAGTAGATAGATTTCTACCATTCTGCAAAAGCTGGAAAAGTAAAAAACAATTAGCCTGATCAGATAGCAGTCTGATAAGATGTTGCCATGACAACACCATGGTAATGAAAGTATTAGAGACACATATGCATGATGAATTCTTTGGAATCTTCAGAAGTAAAAATTCAACAAAGTGTGCATATATCCATATATATGCAATGTTTTCATATATACATATATAATATAACCACATATTTATCATATAAATATGCATGTATAAAAAAAGCAAACTAATTTAGGAATTATTTTCTCTTATAAAATAAAGTTTACATTTGCAAAAGAAAAGCTTAGGGAAATGCATATTTTCTATAATGTTGAGCTCTGGTCCTAGAAAAAGCAACAAAAGAAAATAAGCAATCATTTAGACCTGGAGAAACAACAATAAAAACATTCAAGTAAAGGTCCAACAAAATGACTGGCTTTAATAAGAAAAAGAATATGGAAATAAAGATTTTTTTTCTGACTTCTCTTTGAATAGTCACAATTAAAGTGACAGCAATCATAGTGCAACGAGCACAGGTCCATAGTTAGGAAAAGGGTTATGTTCAAAACGCTCTCCATACTAATGCAGGTAGAGACAGGAACAGGGCACATGGCACTTAGAAGGAAAATCATACTAAAGAGTTAATGAATGGAAAATGTAGAGGCAGAAACAGGAAAGGAGTGAGTGTCAATTTCATGATAGAAAGTTCTGTCATATTTATTTGTAATGACTTTTATTTTCCCCAAAAATGTGAATAGATGGTCTCTCTGCTCTCTAAAGAGTTTGCCAGCTTTAGAACAGTGTTACGTTCTGCTTTCAATGTAATGTACATGTGTTTTCAAAGTTTCACATGGGATTTTAGAGTCCTGATAAAACTCAAGGAAGAAACATCAAAGTAGAAGGGCATGGTGGGGTACATCTGTTCAATTCTTGGTGGACTGGTAGGAGAGAATAAAGAAGGGTATGAGAAATATCCTCCAGGTTTGCATCCTCTGTGGCCTGTCTTCTCCGACTGAGCCCAACCTCCTAAGAGCAAATTCAGCCATAAACACCTGTAATCCATTGATGACTATAGTGTCCCTCCAATGCACTTATCTCTTCAGTAGTCTCTTAAGTTATTCAAACTGACTACTCAGATTAATTAGCACAGACAACATTTCAATGCCTGTAATACAAAGTCTAAGCTACAGTATGCCATGTGGAACCAAAAGACAGCTTCATTAGACCACTGAACAAAGGTGGTTTCTTCCAATTGTAGATTGGAAAAGACAGAGTTCAAATTATTTGAAAAAAAAAGCAGAGGATGACAAACAGTTGGACAATGTGCCAATCTTGCTTTTTCTTTCTTTTCTTGTCAGTGAAATAAGCCAGTCACAGAAAGGGAAGTACCAGCAGAGGAATGGTGGCACAAGCCTGTGATTCCAAAACCCTGGAAGTGTGAGACAGGACAGACTCAAGTTCTAGCCAAACCTGGAAAACTTTGTGACTTAGGAAAACACTGTGTCAAAAATGAATAAATAAAATAATGAATTACTATATTAATTAAAGTTAGGTTGGGTATATAGCTCTGTGCAAAGAACCTGGACTCAAATCTAGTACCAAACAAACAAATAAATAAGAAATATCATAGTATTGAACCTATGTGTGGAATTTTAAAACTTTGATCTTATAGAATTAGAGTATAGAACATTATGGTTCGTAAACAGGAAACAAATGGGAATTAACAGTTCTGGTATGCCATTGAACATTTGGGTCATTAACAATGACAATTATGTGTTATATATTTTCAAAAGATAGAAGACACGATTGTGACTGAGTGTAAAGAAATGATTAATGTTTGAGAAAATCAAGGTTGAACTTGATTTAAACATATACAGTGTATACTTACATTAAAACTTCATATGACACCACATAAATATAATTTTAATTTTTATGTATCAGATAAATAAGGTAAAATATTAAATAGAGAATACTGTTTATATCTACTGAACTGTTAGATGTACCATAGAACTTTGTAAGGATTACAAATAAGGGATATGCCTTCTACCCATGTTTAAAAAGTTTTGGAGCACTTCATATCTCTATCTATTTTCATCTATTAGATGGTTGCAACTTTGCTTTAGTGTAAAAGCAATATACACTCAATAGAAAGCACACTTCAAATTTTTAACTTTGATCTTTTTGTTTTCTGGAGATAAAGAATTACCTTGTGATGCTGGGCAGTGGCAGATAGCCACAGATACAGTTGACCCGAGATCACAAAGAAGTAAACAATTCACATTCCATTGTGCACTTTGTGGTAATGCTATGGTATCTAATAGGTTACATATGTTAAATGCATTTTGACTTGTGACAGTTGCAATTTAAAATGGATTTATTTGGCCAGAAACTCATTAAAAGTTCAGGAGTATCTCCCTTTCTTCCAAGTAATCGTCAACATTATATCTTTATTACTTTGTTACTATGTTTACTATCAGAACAGTTCTTATTTCTCAGGGCCTAATTCAAGTCTTATAAAGAATTAAGTATTCCACTTAAAATCATTATTGTAGTTCAGGAGAAAAACATATTTTTATTTGAGAAAGCATTATGATATATTTTTGTATATTTCCATCTGATAGATATTTCAAAAAAATTACTATGGAAAAGAACAAAATATACTGTATGTTTCTTATTTATTTATAAAACACCTTTATAGCTTAGTAAGCCATTTAAAAAATTCTTGGGATTTTAGAAGTAAATCACATATAAAGTTTAATATTCAACTAGAAATTATATTTCTTCCAGCATACATTATATTGTTATGTTGACGTGTTTTACTATTTGAGTAAGTAAAATATGTCCAAATGATGTCCAAACCATAGAAGAATCCATGGTTATGGTTTTAAGTGTAGTGTGAAATGTATTTTTGTATCCCTATAATTTGTGTTTCTCTAGTTGCCTAGTATTTGGACAAGTAAAGGAAACTATTATTGTTTTGTGGGTATTGAATAATTTAAAAGTGGGATTTTTTTGTTTATAAAATTAGAAGTAGTCTTTTATTCTCTAGCCTCCGAATATCCCCAGTGGAAAAAAATAACAAAAAAATATTAAAAGGATGTACTTTTTATTATTTCCAGCAACATTTGTTAAAATGCATTTCCCAGTACCTAGGAGAAAAGTATTTCTCTGAGATACAAAGGTCTTGATCCAAGTTATTATGTTTCTGGCAGATATTTAATTTGAATCTGTTATTTGTTCCAAATAAGCTTTTCTACTGTTTGGTTAATAGGCAATTCATACTTTGCCAAGTTTAAAAAATATTAAATAAGGAAATTAACCATATCCCTTCTCCTTTTTGTGAACTACACACTCTCTATTCATATAAAAATCATGTTACCCTATGATTAACTTAGGTTCACTGACTTTATCTTCTATTTTTAGGTGCACAGCTCAACTTGTTTGATATACTTGGGTGCTATTCTCTTAAATTATGAAACATGAAATTGTTATGTTAATATAAGGACACATTTTTAAATGGATAATTACTGGAGAAAATTGATATTTTTTTCAAAAATCAGATGATTTTCTATTGTCTAAAGGCTACAGATTTCTAAGGAAAAAAATAAGTAATAAAAACATTTCATGACTAACAAATAATAACTGCCTATTTTTTTATTAGAGAATTATTAATTTTAGTGGGGAAACCAGTGAAACTTTTGGCCTCTGGTTTTGTGCCATAAATTTGAATTTATACCAAAGTATCCATAAATATATTTCCCATTATGTTTTATTGCTTTGTTACTGTTGTTTTAAATTTTAAGTGTGTTATAGATTGTTAAAACTTTTATAGCCTTCATACTATAAAAGAAAAATATTACTTTTGGGGAATTTTGTGGAGAGATATGGATACACATATCTTAATACCACCTGGCAATGGATACAATTCCAAGGTTTTTATGTTAGTGAGCACATAGACTCTGTTTTCTCAAATGTTCTTGGGTTCATATGAGAAAACAGGGGTCCTCAAAATAAGAGGCAGAGAGTAATAGCAGTTCTCAGTCTGTTAACAACTGGGCAAACATAGCAGGAATTAAGCAACTAGCAAGTGAATTAGTCTTACTCTGTGTATACAGTCACTGCCATAACTTCAATTGTCAATTAAACTCTCCCTTTTGTAAGATCGTAGGAGGGTAAACCCTATGGTTAACTGTACATTTGAAGGATATAAGTTGTGTGTGCTTTACGATCCTGATAATCTGAGGTGAGCTGAGATGGTGATGCTAACACTGGGAAGTGGGTGTAAATACAGACTGTATATCAACATACAAGTTTTCAGAGACTATAATAAATCAATTGTTTGCAAGCTCAGAGCAAAACCCTATTATTGAGATTCAAGTAAAAATTAAGATGCATATGGTGGCACCTTTATAGTAGAAAAGGAGTCAACATTCTTCAATGGTGGAACTGCATCTGATGGCAGGATTAAAATCAGAATCTCACACTTGGTTTATTGTGCTTGTGACTCACATGTTATTTTATGTGCCATTTCCATGTACTCCTCTTTCTCAAACTGTACATTTGTCTCATCATGGTTTTGGAGAGCATCTTTGTAAAAGAAAAAAACTTTATGATGTGACAGCAGATGAATCTAAGACTTCCAACCAAAAGAAAGCTACACTTAAAAGAAAATATGAAGAATCCTACTTAAATTATGGATTCATTGTAACAGGGGATTCACAGTTCCCAAGCTTACCTTGTATAATGTGTGGTAATTGACTGTCTTAGTTACTTTTCTCATTGGTGAGACAAAATTCTAGAAACTTACAATTTAAAGAGCAAAGATTTAGAGGTTTCAGTTCATAGTCAGTTGGTTCCAAGGCAGGGGCATGACTGAAGAGAAATAGTTCAGTATGGCCAGAAGGAAGACTCACACAATAGTGAACCTGCCTCTTTCTATCCTTTGGTATTTCATCCAGGGTATAAATATATTGATTAGTGCTTCCCATAACCAGGGCAGGGATTCCCTCTTTGGTTAATCCACTTAGTCACATCCAGTTATACTAATACAATTACGTAGGTAACTAATCCAGATTAACACAACCTTAATTGCAGTATCACATATCCTAGGTCCCGCCACTTCTGGAAAACCCCACCTATCAATGCACGTGGCTTCTGTAGTGTATCTAGATACAAGCCATAACATTTGATCTGAAAGACTTATGTGTATCACTTTATGTAAACAACATGTAGCCTATATTTAAGAGTTGCCAAAGTACTAATGGTTTGAACACTGCTGAAAAGTCCATGTTCAAAGTCTCCACTGGAATTTAAGTGAAACTCTTAGCAGTCCTTTTACACAGAAAAAGTAAATTACAGTGAGACAAGATAAAAATTTCCATTCTAAAAGGTACAAGTAGGGGGACAGAAATGGGTGGAATGAAAAGAAGACCAAAATCTTGTTAGAGTAAACATTATATGCCATAGTTACATTTCTAGCACATGAGGAAATCTAGTAAGATGTGAACTGTAAAGGGCTTAGGAAGCTCTGCCCTTCAGTACTTCAGTGCTTTTAACTTTCAAGACTTCTCTCTTGGGTTGGTTTTACTCCTTGCAACTGTCTCTAGAAAATCGTGTTCTCTGGGGTCTCCACTGTACCTTCATTTTCACACTCACACTGTCTGGACTCCTAGGCATTCTTCTGAAATCTGGGTGGAAGCTTTCCTGGTCAACAACTTTTGCATTCTGCATGTACCTAAAAGCAGCCTCATACAGATGACTCCAAGCTGGAACAGTAGCCAGGCTTTCTTTTCCTTTGGTTGGAGGAGTCAAATGCCTGGATTACCAAACACTAAGAAATTAATCCAGAAGAAAAAACTTCTCTAGGTTTCCACCATTCTGGAACAAGGTGCTCTGGAATTCTATTATTAAACTGCCTTTAAGTTGTGTAACTTTGATGTTGCAACAGATGGAGTTTTACTGGTTCTAATGATGCCTTGAGGTCATCTTTTCTATTGTCCACCTCTAAAGTACTGTCTTTTTAATGACAGGTTTTTATCTGCCCCATCTTTGCAGTTCACAACTTTACTGGCATTTTCTTTCTAATCAAATTCAAAACTTTTAAATCATTCATCCTGGATGTTTGCTCTTAATTCTCAACATAAATCTGACTAAAAGCCATCAACAGTAGTCATGTCACCACCTGATCACTAGACAGGCTTCAAATTACTTCCACCAGATTAATTAGTCTGGCATCATTAATATTTTCTCCAGACAAATTTTCTGGCAAAGCATAGCACATGTGGTCTCAAGTGTAATTGCCAATGCAGTCCTTCCTTCAAACTGAAATGTCTTGAGCCCAGTCTTTTCCATCTGAATTTTTATCAGCATTCTCATCTTCTGAAATCTGAGCAGAGTCTTCTGTCTAGATTGACTTACAAAATTCTCCAGTTGACAGCTTCAAACATTTCTAAATTCTTCCTACAAGCTGGTTCCAAAAGTTTCTGAACCACATTATTAAGTAGCATCACAACAATAATCTTACTCGTCTAATATTCAAAACTGTCTTAGTTACTTTTCTTTTTGGTGAGACAAAATATGTAACAACCACAGTTAAAGCAAGAAAGGTTTATATTGGCTCAGCTTGCAGAAGTTTCAGTCTAAAGTTAGCTGACTCCAGGGAAGGGTGGCATGGCAAAGGAGAAACAGTCCATCACAGGGCAAATGAAGAAGCAAGTAGTGGTAAGACTACTTCCTTTCTGCCCCTTTATATTACACCCAGGCTACAGATTATTGACTGGTGCCAACTACACCCAGGGTGGAGCATCCCTCTTCAATAAATCCATTCAGCCACAACTAGGACTCTGTTAATCCAATTAGAGGACTAACCCAGATATCACATGCCCTTAATTCCAATATTACACATCCTAGATCCCAGCATCTCTAAGAAGACCCTTCTCTGAGCACATAAGACTTGAATGGCCCATGCTGTAACATGGATACAAGCCATAACACTACTGAATAAAGCTATAAAACAATCAGAACTGCTTTGCCATATGGAAGCCATTCACCCTTCATTTAAAGTTAAGGTGAAGCACTTTAAGTATTTTAAAAGAAAAAATAAATCAACACAAAGAAGACAAGCATTTATTGAAGATGCCCACTTCATCAAGTGTGTCGGCAGTGAGAGCACCATTCATCGCAGGTCACCACATTACTAAAGTTAAGAAGCCCTTTAGAGTTGGTGATGACCAGTCCTACTGCTAAAGACGTTTGTCCTGAACTTTAAGAGAAGATACAATTTAAAAAGTGACACATGTTCCTGTCAGTTAGTGTGATAAATACGTGAATTAAAACAGAAGATACTGAAGCACTGTTGTTAGAGAGGGTTAAAGAGTCGCTACTGAACGCAATCTAGATTGACCAATTTACTGAGGTTGGAAACAAGACAATGGTGCCTCTCTCTGGCAATATATTTTATCAGGAGGAAGGACATGAGGGGATGTGAAATTTTGTTGACAATCCATAGCACAATTGCAGAACTATTTTAAGTTTTTATGATCAGTTATAAGGAAAATTGAAATGGTCATTTTTTGCCAATATATGCATGAACAAAGGGATTGCCATAACTAGACAGCTTTCTTACTTCACTACTTAGGCTAAAGGCCTTATCACTGGATGTGTGTCATCAATAGAGAAAAAGTGGCTAATTATCAAAATGTGATTAAAGTCAACAACCATATTAGAGCACATTCCCTTAACCCATGCCTCTTTTCACAGTTCTGTGTGATAACAAATGCAGAGCATCCATATCTTCCCTTGTACAAAGAAATGAAATGATATTCTTTCTTTTTTCTTTTTCTTTTTGTCACTATGCACTTTGGACTGGCCTTGAGCTCCCTTTCTAGCCCTGACTGGTCTCAAACTCACAGCAATCCTCCTACCACAGCCTCGTGAGTGCTGACATTACAGAGATTGTTTTCTAAAGGTCGATAATTGGCTAGAATTTGGGAGTTGCAGGAGCTTTTCCAGAGATTTCTTTGGGAAAACAGTCACCACTGGCAGCACTCATCAGTGGCACAAGAGTCATAAACCTTGATTACACTTACAATACAATCATCCTGTTCAACAAACTAACCCAGGTGAGAATGACTCTCAGCTTCAGACTGGTAGATAAAGTGTCTGTATTCAAAGTCCCACTGAAATCATGGAGGAGACAGAATGTAGTGGTGAGTATAATCTTATGAGGAAATCACAGCTTTTAATAGAGTGTATATTTAATAGAGTGCATATTGAAAATGTGACCTTCATAGTGTTTCTTGGCTTCATTTCTCCTCTCAGGTAAAACAAGAAGCCTACAAGATTGGAAATGGGCAGATGTCCTCCCCTCAGTGGGATAATACTTCAGCATAGCTGAATCAACCACTAAGGACATGCTTCAAAATGGTCACTGTCACCGTCCTTCATGAAGAAGCCTATATTTTTTACTAAGCCTTTTACTATAACATCACTAGTAATTTTAGAAAATTTTTGTAAAGAAAAACACATGAAATAGTAGTGGAAGTGTTCTTTTTTGGAAATATTTCTGAAGTTTCCAAACCATAGTTTAGTGAACAATCAATATGTTTGACAGCATGAGAGAAAGAAAGCACTGGTCATACTTTTCAAGGTTGTGTTTTTGACAATTTCTTCATATAATGTGAAAACTCACCAGTCTGAGAAATTAGAGGTTTTTTTTTTTTACTAGAACTTTTCTTTGAATTGGGCAAGCTAAAATATACTTTTTGCATTGTTTGCCATATTTTGTCACTTCTATAGTACATTTGTACAATTAGCAGAAAATAATACAACTGATTATTTAGCAAGGACATCGCTCTGCTATGGCTGATTTTCAATAATGTTGAAAGAATGTCTAAATGAGAAGATTCTTCCACAAAATGTCAATTTTTTAGTTATGCATTTGTTTATCCTTACTTAATATGAGTGTATCACAAAGGAATCAGGGTATACTTCTTTGATTGCATAAATTTTTTTAATAATTTTATTATGAAGCTAAAAGTACAGTTTCTTCTATATCACAACTGAATCTAATTTAAAATGATATGCTTTGTTCGACACAAAGCTTTAGCAGGACTTTGTTGTTGTTTCATGTTAATTCCTGTGACCCAATTGGTAAGAATCTCTCATTTCAAAGTGTGCATAAATCTTTGCTGTGAAATGATAAAGAGAAGGTAGACTATAAACAATCAATATTGTAGCATCACCATGTATCAGAGCACTGGAACTTTGATATTGTTATATAAATGCAATAGTAGTAGCTGTTGCAAAATTATAGCGTACTTATGAATTCTGATAGGGTAATATCGATGAAATATTCCATTAATTTTACTATGTCTAACAAATTATGTGAAGCATAAATTCTAGCATAAAATGCAACTCCATTTCTTTCTTTTGTTTTGAAGTTCACAGTTTCTGTGTTGTCTGTATAAATTGAGAACATGGTTATTTATTTTATGAGATCTTTGAATTGGAAAGCTAATCTGATTTTCTATGTAGAACAGGAAAAAAGCTTTGCTTACTAATGAAATTAAACAAAACATTGACCCATTTTTTTATTTTATTAACACATTGTTGGAGTCACATTTTTGAACTTAAATATAAGCTCACATCTTTTGCAAGCAGTGATATATTACTAGAATTTGGAAGCACAACTGGAACAAAAACAAAATAAAAATAATGGAAATGGGACTAGGACTTCTATAAATCCAGACTTTATAGACATGAAATAATTTCTATAAAAATAATTTTAGAAGAAAACCTCCTAACATATTGCATTGGTTATGGTTCTCCACATAAACAGAATCTGTAGAAAGTCTTTATTGAATAAATAATGTATGCATATAATTATGCAAGGGGACTTATTATGTAGGTTTACAGGATCGCAGACTGGTGAGTCTATAATGACTGTATTCTACTTCATACTAGAGATGCAGAGGCTTCAGGAGCTGCTCAAAGAAGCTGGTAGCCACAGAACAAGAGAAATCAGGATATAGCACCACTCCAAATACAAAGACCTACCTGGAAATGCTCTGGAGAGCTATTGGTATGAGTCTGCTTTGGGAGGTTGAAAAAACTGGTATATGTTGTACACAGTTTATGACAACAAAAGCCCAAGGTAAATGGAGCTCTTACAGTTTCCAACAGTTTCCTACATAAAGGCTATCAGCCTATTGGACAGCACCACCCACAATTCAGGGTGGGTCTTCCACCTTCAGTTTGTGGGGTTACATGCCAATCCTCTCAGGAAGCACCCTCAACTGTACCTAGAGTGCGCTTTACCTGTTTGCTAGGTATTTCTTAATCCAGTCAAGTTGACATACAATGATTCTGGGTAACATATTTAAAGAAACTATAAGTGCTGGAAAAATAAAGTAAGCAAGGTAACTGATTAATACCATAAATTACAACTATGTATCAAAAGCCCTGGCAGACAGTATAAGCTGTGCCAATATTGAACTGTACCTGAGTTTAATACTTCCAGAGAACAGTGAAGCTGAAAAACCAACCAATTTAATTTTTCTAAACTATGCTACTACTTTTGTCTTGGAATATGCTTCCTTGTAACCAACAGCCATTCTCTTTACTGTGTGAAAAAACTCTCTCCATTCTTTCTCATGTCTTCCTCATGACTTCTTGTTTCTCTTTTTAAAATTTCTGGAATGATGTCTCAGATTTTGCCCTAGTTTCTTGAACTTACTGATAAGGCAAAAGACAGACTTCACAACTTCTTACTCTTGCCTTCATAGCAATTATTGTGTTTTGAAAGTTTGTTTACCATTCAATTAACTGATTAAGACTACCTGTTAGCAAAGGAAACCACCTGTATACCAATCACCTGCAACATGTTTACTATTTTCTACAAACATGAGAACAAACCACTCCTCTGAGGCACTCTAACCTTCCGATCTCAGACCTTCTACGTGTTGCACCGCCACCATAAAATCAATTTCTTTTTTTGGTATGCGTTTTGGAGAGCTGTTGACAAAAATTTAAAATTTTTCTTATTTCTGCATCTATTCTATAAATGTGTAACATCATCTTTGAACTACATGACTACAGAAACACTAGTTTCCAGTGAAAGGACTATTTGTAAACCAAGCCCTGTATTAAAATATGAGAATAAGAAATATTTAAAAAATGATACCTAAGGATTTTATTGTATTGTTTGAAATGTGACATTTTCAAACGTTGTTTTATATTGTTATATAAAGATTATTATACTGTAATGAAAATGTTTGTCTTGGGTCATAAATAGAAAAAGCTGAGCATAAACAATCTCATATATTTAGAAAGTGATCATTAACTGGAGTTAAATGGTACAAGTAGAAAAAGGAGGAAACTTGCGTGGTATATAAATGGACCTAAACATATGTAGGCAATTCACCCATTTCTGATAATGGAAAACTTGGATTTTCTACCAACTTCTAGGAATCCAGTTAGTCAATTTACCTTTGTAACCTATTATCTATGTCAAATACAAAGTTTGACCTTTGATGTATTTTAGTCATGAAAGAATTACAACGATTTACAAGTAAATATTCATTTGTAAAATGACATGCTTGACATTGAATAACTTCATGTCTAAATACAAGGAAAAAATATATATCAGAAAAATAATCATTATAAAGTTTTTATTGTTAAGAAATCATTCCAATAATAACTTGAAACATGCGTCTAAATATTTATCTATGGAAATTTCTTCCTTGATATTTGATACTGCCATTACTGAAATAGTTATTGTTTTTCAAATACCTTTTTCTATTTTCTATGTGCTTGCATTGATATTGTCTACCTGGAGACCATCTGTCTTTTGTGTAATGAAATTTTGAGTCACCATTTCTTTTTTTTTCTTTTGCTGCCTTCTTATTTATGCCTTTGTTGCATTATTATGTACATATTTTTATCTCAATATCACAATGAAAAATATCTAATTTTTTCCTTAAACTGTGTCCCCTCTAGGAAGACAAAATTCCATGATAGGCAGTCATTGCTTGTTTACCTCTAAATCCTCTAGTTAGCTCTATTCTTGTTGGACAGAAAGCCTTAAGAGTAGAATTGAAGCTGGGTACTTATATTGTCTGATTGGCTTTATAGGCCTGGAGCTGCTGGTCTGAGCATCTATAAGGATAACAGTGTGCAGTAGAGCAAACATGGCGGATTTCCTTCTATCTTGTTTTTGAAATCCAATATTTTTCTTACTGTTTTTGTTCTGTTCTGATTTATTGTTTTGTTTTATTCAATATTCTGTCTTGATTGGTTTTATTCTGTTCTGCTTTGGGTTGATTATTTTGCTATGTCTGGTGGAATGGACAACAATGTGAAGCTATCAAGATATATTATGGTAATCGTTGTTTTCCTATAGTCCTGCTTGGAAGTTCTGAACCAGCTTCATTGCTTTGATTGGATTTAATTGGTTTTGTTCTGCTGGATTTTATTATTTTTAACATAAAATGAAAAAAATAAAATTGAGTAAATAATTCATCTTTGTTGTAAAGAAGAAAAAGACGAGAGAGGAGAAATGAGAGAATCTTAAGTCTGCGTAGAGTAAAATGACTCCCAAAAGTGATAAGCATATGCCATGAATTGAAAACCATTAGCCCCAGTCACTTGAATCTGCTAAGTGAATTTTAGAAACACAAAAAAGAGTCAGAGAAATAATTTGGATAAGAAGAATAATATAGGCTAGGGAGAAGGTGATCAAACAAGGATCAAACAAGTATCCCACTGTGTGAGATTAGGGAGTTTACATGACAGCAGGTGAGTCTCAGTGAGGAGCTGGGTAACTAAAAAAAGATACCAGCTGAGTTCAGAAATATGATAGGACCCCTTTCTGTGTTATTTTCTACATTTTTGTAGTGAATATGGAATAAAAGATGATTCATAGTCTCTGAGATGTAGTCGTTATTGGAATGGTTTTAAAATTATTCAGTAGAACAGATGTAAGGGAATGAAAGTAAAACTTTTGATCACATTTATGATCAAGAAATGTTCAGGTGTTTCAGTAATCTAGGGAGTCAGAGGAGCGTAGAGTGAAGTCTAGAAATATAAATAGAAGTCATTCTGGTATCTTTGAAATTTCAAGTCATATAGATAGAAGACAAAAAATAATAGCATCAACCATGTTTTATCCTCAGGGACATTATTTGTTATTGGTTAATAGCTATTGCTCAGGTGTAGAAAGATACACAAGTTATTTCATTTTAAAAAATGATGTATGTCCAGGCTTTCAATATGACACATATCAGAATGACCAAATTGGAGTTAGAAAAAGAAGATGGATGGACTAAGAATTTTGTGAAAATTCAATTTACTCGTGTATGCTTAAAGGCAAAGAAAATGTAGTGTTTACAAGACAGTGTATAATTATCTGTAAAGGGAAACTAGCATCTGTGAGGGAATGTGTCCTTGGTGAGTATAGCACTTTTTAATAACTGCGACTTTATCTTGGGTAAACTTCTGTAATACAAAAAATTTCTCATGGAAGACTAATCCTTCAGGTTTTAGGAGCATCATTCCCATATGTTGTGATAGTATTTCCACTACTTTAGTAATGTTTTAGACAAACATTCCACTTGCTCCTTTCTGCGAAACCTTTTACTGACATAGTCTGAAAATATTGTACACCTGTGACTTACATGAATTTACATGTAGCTCCATGGTTGGCTAATGACTGAATGCAGAACCTCTGATAAACCAATTTAACATTCACTTTTCAAGACTGAATTAGTTTCTGATCTGAGAAACCTAGCAATCTGTATTTGACAGTGGGCAAGAATGCTTAGGTTGGAGTTTTTGCAAATCAGTGATTCCTTTTTGATACAAATTTATACACTATAACTTAAAATGCATATTTATTAAGAAATTAATTCTGCTTTCAAAACTATGTGAACCTGAACCTGAGAATTGAACTTTAAGAAACATTTGTATTAAAATGTTAGTTAAGCTAATTGTAATCCATAGAAACTAATGAATCGCATGATGATTTTGAACTTTTAAGTACTCAAGTCAACTCTTCAAATTCTTCACATTTTACAATGCAATAGTTATTTTGATTAAGCCTACTTAGATTCTACAATGACAAATTTGTTTATGAATAATCTAAATATTAACATTAAACATTTATTGTATTTCCATCACATTTTAAATGTTTTGTTGCTTAATGGATTAAAACTCTAAGAACCTGTAGAAGTAGTTAATATCTCTACCTTTGTAAAACTAGAGTTAGATTAGATAGTTTGAGCAAGTCAAGTATAGTTTAAGTGGTGTAACTGTGAAAACATACACACACATACATGTCTTATTAGAGAATATAGTCATATGTTAGTCTTTCTACATCATTTTTCTACAAATAAAAGAGTGTCACCAAGTGGTAATATATCAATTGTATTTGTAAAAAGTGGCAGCAACAACACAAACCCAGAAAATGTTTCCTAAAAAATTATCTCATATATCCATTATCATGCAGATTTATTAACCAAGATATCCCTCTGCATAGGTTACAACCATATGGTCATATCCTGAAACTGATTTAATAACAATTTCCAAAAATATCTTAAGTATGTTGCTGTACTGTACCATTGGTCTTTAATTAAGGGACATCTTTATAATTACCTGAAATTGCTTCAACTCTTCAACTTACAAAATAGAAATTGGTATCCATTTGAAAGAATATGGAATCTGTATTAGTTTTTTCCTTCCCAGTTAGCAAGTGTTTATTGAGTACCAGATGTTACTGTTAGTATATATATTCAGTATGAGGGATTTGATGGTAATAATGCATAATCTCAATAAAACCACAGACCCTTAAAAATATAGCAAAGAAAACAACCCCTTTAATCATAACAGACATAAGTAAATAGGTAATAGGAAAATGTATAAAGTAGCAAAGTAAAATAATTAAGTTTCCTTTGGGGAAGAAAAAGATCAAGGAAATGTTTTTAAAAGTCGAGGAAGGTCTAGTGGTACAGTCATGAATTATTAGTGGGCAAAAACTGTTCATGCAGTAATATTCTTATATGACTTACATAATTTTAAAAAAATTTCCTCTGGAAAATGGTACATGTTATTAGCAAAGCCTTACTTTACTTTGAACATTATACCACTATTGCACCTTCTTTTGATATTTGCAGTGGTTTCGTGCTACAAAATAATAAAATGAACTTACATATGCAAATAAATTTGCTTTGTTGTATTTTTGAATCCTTTGTTACATATATATATTTTTTTTCTTTTTCTTTTTTTTTCTTTTTTTGTACTGGAAATCAAACTCAGGACTTTGCAATTGCCAGGCAGGTGCTTATGCCACTGAACTATATCCCTGGCCCAAGATATTTTTAACTAGTATGACTATCACTGTTGCAATGACAAAACATAGTTAAAAAATAAAATATCCATCCTTTCAATCTACTTATCCATTTAAAAATTAAGTGTATCATTCATTATCTCTGATATGACAAATCAAAATCATTAGCACTTTATAATGTACCATAATATATTAATATCTCATATTATGTCATATTGACATCTGGAAATCTAGAATATATTGTTTCAATCTCAAGGGAAAATGTGTGTTTTGTTTGGATAGAATTTTCAAAGTATAGAGAAGAGAGAGAATACAGGCATTCATGATTATGATATGGAAAGATACATATCATCATTAAAGTAATTAGAAAGTGCTTATATGAGAGAATTGAGGGAGATATTTTGTGAATGGGAGCTAAGGCAGGCATGACAAATAAGTTCAGGTTTTAATTAAATTTTCTATTAAGGAAATACATATATTACTCATATATTTAATGTACATGAAAATGTGTTTAATAGGAAATGTAGACATATTTGGCTCACATTTCCATTCCATAGTCTGTACAAAAACTCTCCCTGCTAGTTCTGTAAAATTCTTGCATTTAGATTTTCAGTGGAACCTTTGTCTGGGTCCATGTACTTGCATTGTTTACTTGCCTTCATAGTATCAGTCCCTGTGGATTCCACAACACACCAACAAAATTTAAAAGAATTTTTTTAAAAATTGCTACTGTATTTGAAACATCATGTGGTCCATAATTTTTTTCTAAGCCCTTCAATATGAGGTTTGGATTGATAGGATTCCATTACAATATAATTCCATCTGAGTACAAACAAAACCAGTAAATCTGAGTGAAATCTACTTACACATTTCAATAAATATTATTTTTCTCACACTAATCTGCATGTATGTCTAACTAGAATCAGTTAGAAAAAGCTAGATTTTGCACACAATTAATTCATGCAGAATATTTATCACAAGTCTCAAAGGACACAAACGGATTTTCAAAGCCTTTGGTTAACTTGGTAGTGATGGGCTTGTATATTTTTTCCATGATGGCTATAATCAGTCAATTTAATGTTCATGTCAGAGCAAATCCTCATATAATACCTAATTCTGCAAGGCCGTCATATAAGGTTTATGTTCAATAAATCTGCTATTTAAACTGAAAAGAGAAGATAATGGATGACTGCCCGTATAAAATGAGAAAAACAGAATATCCTACTTCATCTTTGTGTTTTTACATGTAAATTAATATAAAAATAAAGTAAAAGTAATCTAAAAGTTGTTGGCCTGATGTGCTACACAATGCTCTATAATTTAAATTAGAGTAATTTTTTATATGATCTCATGTCTCTAGGTGCTCTTGGTGGGAATATCTCAAATCAGTTTAGTTTGAATTGTCTTATAGGAGTTTTATGGTTTGAAATCACCTGGATTATCTCAATGCAGACATGAGTATTTATGTGTCATTTATACTACATTAAATTTTGTCTATATTTCTTGGCGTGCAATAAAGTTCAACTTAATATTTTACATAAACTCCTAATGGTCTCTCTCTCACGATCTCTTTGCTTCCCATGTATAACAACAAGAGCACCTCGAGAATTTGCAGCATGCTAGAAATTTTAAGCAATTTTGGAAAAGAAACAGTCAATCTTTGTTTTCTTTTACTACATACATTGTCACTTTGATTAGAAAATTATTTATTACAGATTTTGTGCACAATCTTCGGTAAGTGATCTAAAGTTTTTCATGTGGCATACAATATAAGTTTTGTGATTGATTATTTAATGACAGAATTTGTGAAAATCAGAATAACTGGTTTGCATTAAAGCCACTTTCTAGTTGTTGACAAATTTGGGCATAGAGTTGATTTTTTCCTATTTCAATCAACCTAACTTCAAGGTAGGCAAAAGTATCTGTCAAATAGCTAATTAAGCTGACTCTTTATTTCTAATTTTCAAGATTAACAAGTGAAGATTATTCTCATTTCTTAATTCTCCACATTCTTGGTTAAGTATTTGGCCTTTCCAACTATATTATGCCTTCAGTACTTGTGTGTATGCACGTGGAGAGTCATTTTCATTGCAATGCTCACTGCAAAAACTGCAGAACTAATCTTACTGGACTTTTTCTTCTTAATAACAAAAGCAAAATAAAAATAAAAGAACCCTAAGAAAGTAGAGACGGTATACTGTGTATATTGGTGGTCCTCAGTAGTAAGCGCCTAGTTTCTCTTTTCTTGTTTCAAGTAGAGAGGACAGTGTGCTCTTGCCTCTCCTCACAGGGCATTATCCATTAACACCAAGGACGTGGTGAGAGCTGCTCAGCCCTGCTGATGGACTGGTGTTCTGATTTGCTCTGACAGGTTTTCGATTGGTGCATTCCTGTGAGGATGGCCGGCTGAAGGTGCTGTACAATAAAAAAGACTTTCTAATTAGATGATATTTAATTTAGAAGGACATTATTTTAGGATATATGTGTCTCATGAGAAATAAGACCTGTAGTTACTGTTTTGCAGATATATTATTGGATACCTGGATGAATTATCCTCACTTTTAACATATTTCAAAGAAGATTTAATGCCTGGAAATATATTATGTGATGCTTAAATTACAATGATAGTTATGATAATAGCAATTACTTCCCTGGTAGCCATTATTCATTTTAGATACATTATCTACTGAATTTATACACTATTAATCAGTGAGCAGATTAATCAGTTACATTATTTTGCAATAAATGTGGTGCTCATTCGTGTGTGCAGTCATATAAGGAACAGGTTGAAGTGCGATCTGGAGCACGACAACCATGCTGTGTATGCATTATCCTAAAATAACACAGCATAATATTTTGTATGAATGAATATGTGAGAGTTACAGAATGATCTGCACAAATGTAACCAAGGAAATAATAATGTAGAGGTTAGAAAAAACACCCCAAAGTTAATAAATATGAAGCTAATACATACAGAATAATACAGTAATTTGTAAGGAACAATGAGGGAGAAGAATAAGATTTAGAAAGTGGAGGCAAAGAAAACACTTTCAGACAATCATGTAGGTAGCAAAGGTGAGGTAAAGATTCCAAAGAAGGAAGCCAAGGGAAAATTTCAATCAACAGTTCCAAAAACTGGGCTGGGGATTTAGCTCAGTGGCATAAGCACCTGCCTTACAAGTGCGCGGTCCTGAGTTCGATCTCCGGTACCGATAAAAAAAAGAAAAGTTCCCATAACTATGTTTGGGGCACATAGTGGGCAGGGCTAAAGAGAGAAATGAATTTAGGCCTCCCAAGACTAAGTTTATACCGCATAGTATGAAACTGGCAAAGGAGCTTTGCTTTTCCTAGACAGATTATAACAATATAAATTTTGGGTAGAACAGTAATATATGACTTAGAAAAATCTCCAAAATACATAGCGAAGAGCAAAGAACAAAGGCAAGAGACAGTGCCAGGAAGCATGGATTTTGACGAGATACGGTGGTGATGGCCTAGAATGGATGGGCAGTAGAAATCTAAGAGACTTAGCATTGTACTATTGTAAAATGAGGAAGTGAAGTATCTTTGAAGGGTTTCAAAGAATTTCAAATCCAATGTTATATTTCACGTAAGGACACTTAGAAAGAAGCCAGAATCACCAACCATAAAGAGATAAAACAGTTAATAAAATTTTTCCCTGTATGTTTATATCTGAATATGCATTCAAGATATACTATTAATAATATTAATTTTCAAACACTATGTTTTAATTCTACTGATGATTTCTACTCACTATTGCCCTTGGTTTTGATAGAGCATTTTAGGAAATATGAGAAAGTTAATGTGACTGGAATACTCTAACAATGCACACATAATATGTAGTACATTTTTTTTTATTTAGTAGGACACACACACAGCACATAATGACTATGATTACCATGGGGAGTTGATAAATGTACACAATGAATCTTCATTTTTCTTCTTTGTCTCTCCCTCCCTTCTTTTTCAGCTGCTTGCAACACTTGGTCTCTTACCCATTTACAAAAACTTGTCATTATTATTTTTTCCACTTCAACTCCTATTTTAAAATTTCATTACTTTTCCCTCCACTCCTCCCTTTTCTCCATTTCTTGTTACCTCTTTCATTTGAAAATGATCATCCTAATTTCTATTTATCTATCTTCTCTTTTACTCTCTCTCTCTCCATACAAACACATACATACACACATCGTATTTCATATAAGAAAAACCATGTGATACTTAAATTTGCGTGTCTGACTTCATTTAATATTATTATCCATTTGCCTATAAGTGCATCAGGTTTATCTTTCTTTATGGCAGCATTGTATTCCACTGTGTATAAATATCACATTTTCTGTGTCCATTTGTCTGTTGATGTACATATGGATATATATGCCATTTCTAAAATCTAGCTATTAAAATTGTGCTGTAATAAGCAGAGAGATGTGTATATACCTGTAATACGATCACTTTACTTCTTTTGGAAAGGTACCTAAAATAAGAAAGGCTGGGTCAAATGGAATTTTTAGATTTTGAAGAATCTTCACATTGATTTCCATAGTGGTTGCATTAGTTTATATTTCAAACCAACAGTAGAAAAGTGTTCCTTTTTCCTACAGCCTGGCCATCATTTGCTATTATTTGATTTCTTGATGATAGTCATTCTCTTTGGAGTAAGACAGAATCTCAAAGTAGTTTTCATTTATATTTCTGTAATGATCAACAATGTTGAACAATTTTTCATGTGTCTCATAGCCATGTACTGCTTCTATTGAGAAGTATGCATGCATGGTTGCCCAATTTTTATTACACCTTTTGTTTTGCAGAGGGGTCTAAATTTTTGAATTCTTTGTGTATTATAGTTGCTAATTCTTTGTCAGAGGACTAGCTGACAAAAGTTTTCTCCCATTCTATAGGTTGTCTCTTCACTCTGTTGGTTGTTTCATTTGCTATGCAAAATGTTTTTGGCTTCCTATGATCTTATTTGTTGCTTCTTCATATCATTTATTGTGCCTGGAGTTTCTGTTTAGAAAGTCCTTGCCTATTCCTATACATTCAAGAGTTTTACCTATATTATCTTCCAGAAGTTTAAGTAGCTCGTTTTAATACTTAGATCTTTAATCAATTTTGATTTTAGTTTAGTACATGTTAAGATGTATGGTTCTAGGCTCAGTCTTGTTTATGTGAATTTCCAGTTATGCAATAGTTTCTTAAGTATGAAATTAACAATTTTAGCATCTTACTAAATAAGTATATGATATACGCTAAAACAGTGACTGTGCTTTCTAAAAAAAAATCATGTCACTGAATTATTGACTCCAGATCTTCTCTGAAATGCTCTTCATGTATATATATATATATATATATATATATATATATATATATACAATTTCATATAAGCACATGTATAATAGCATCATCTTTATCAAACTTACAATCCCGCTGAAAATGGTGACAAGAAAAGCAAAAATATTTGACTTCAAAACAAATGGAACTCATGGAATTTTAGTAAGAGATATGGTACTCATTCCTTCGGTCTTTATTTATTTACATGCATATGCATGTAAGTATTTTCAGCTATTCTATAGTGACCCAATAGTCTCCAGTTGGCACAGTCTCACATCCTTATTCTGCAAAGTTGTTTTTGTACTAGAGTTGAAATGTTGAGATAATAGTTATCCTTAAGAAAATTGTGAAAATTTTAAATTATAAAACTACATTTTTCACCAGTATAATTTCTTCATGTAACATCCAGAAGGAATTTGATTAAATCTTTACCTTTAATAAACATTTGTCTTAACTATGTTTTAATTTACCTAAGGAATAGGTGACTCGTAGCTATAAAACTATTACTGTGCTCTTTCTTTTTACATTTTTGCCAGTAAACTTATGAATTAGCAAAGTATGTACAGGGAAAGAACTCAGGATCTGTAGAAATTTTAAATTCATTGATAACTTTGGATTGGGAAATTATTTTTGTTTCAGGTTATATAAGCTGAAAATTTTCACTGTTTATTCCTGTTCATGTTTATTCTTTTACCTTTCATTTTTTAGACAGTCCTCATTCTACTGTACTAGAGAAGGAGCAGGTAGTAGCTGAGAGTATATTTCAAGGCACTTCCTGCTGGATAATCATGTCAACAAGACCCAAAGAATTTAACTAACATGGACTCACTTCCTGTTTCTTCAACAAATATAACAACTCTCCTTGACAAATTCTTTGGAATTTCTCTCATATATCACAATGAAGATGAAAGAAGTAAGGTTCTCATTTCTTAATATGAGAAGGATTTTTTTATGATTAAACACATCATTGCTACTTTGAAAATAAAATGGAATCCTTCTTCTCTTTGAAATACAGTGTATAGCATCCTAAATGCAAACTCTGCATGTGACAGTTCAGTCCCAGATACCACCTAAATGACAGAAGTAAAATGTGCAGAAGCTAGTAGTAGAATGTAGACTTGTAAATACATCTAAGTACCTAAAATGTCTATTTTAAAATCCTTGAACCTAACCAGTGACTTGCGTATAAGAAAAGGAAACTGAATAAGCCACCAGATTGGTAGGGCAAAGTGAAATAAATACAAAAGTTTTATTATGCAAAAATACCTAAAGATGAAGCCAATTATGGTATCTAAATGTTGCACTGCTTTTGATGAGAGTGAATGAAGACGGTGGGTTTGGTCTTTTGACCACTGAGCTCTGGTTTACGCAGGAATCATATCTGCTACAGAGGGTGATGGGCTGCTAAAAACCACATTTTGAGCAGTATTACATGTTGAAAGATACTAGGGGAAATCTAGAGAAAAGATGTTTTCATTGAGAATATTTACATTAACCACAAGCATATAGTGTTAGTTAATACTTAACAGGAGGTAGTTAGCATGGATATGACAGTCACACATTCAAAATTAATGAAAAAAGTTTGGGTTCTCATTAGAGTAATCTGGACTGCATACAAAAGTATGCTGAGACAGGTCAGTAGCTACCATCTCTAGACTGAGTGTTTAGAATAGAAAACAAAATTTTAACCTGAAAGATCCTCCTAGAAACCAATACAAAAAAGGACCACCCAGTGAGTCCTATCTCTTGTGATATCAAGGTAGAATACAAACATTTGTACTGATGGTACAGCCTGACAGTTTTCACACATGGCTGAGATTTACTCTGAGGTGCTTTGGCAAGGCTACTGAAGCTCAGTGTTTTGTGCTCTTAATGTAACTACCATTTTTTGTGTGTGATTTCTGGAATCAGATTGTGATCAATGGTTCCAATTTCAATGCCAAAATGTTCCAGTCAGTAGAACTTTAACAAGTTCTGTAGAATTTCTATGTCCGCTTTCTCTGTAGTAAAACTGGGTCACTTTTTGATTTTATATTACTGTTAAAACCAACTAAAGAAATATGGAAGGATAGTGGTATGGCTTGTATGTAGATGTCCCATCAAAGCCTTCTGGGATCATGGAGGGAGTTTTTCAAAGATGGCCGAATCAGGGTGTGTGTTGCTGGATCCAAGGGTTCTCCACCTTGGGTGTGCCCTTGTGCTGGTAGCTGGATGAAATATAAGGTACAGAAAGAAGGCTGTTGCTGTTTCTTCTGTTGCTGTTGTTTGTCCGCTGCTGCTGCTTGTCTGCGGCTGCCTCCTGCCTGTTTTGCGACACCTGTTTGCCATGCTATCTTGTGCTGAAGACAACCAACTGTAAACTGGAATGTCTACAAGTGAGGAGCCAAAATAAACTTCTCCTCTTTTAACACTAGGTGTTGGGCATTTGTATCAACTATGAGAAATGTATGTTAGACAGGTAAATATTCTGAGAAATAGGAGTGCTAAGGAGACTGAAAACAAATACACAGGAAATGCTTGGAGATTCAGAGTTCTGCTTAGTCTTACATTTGTCTAAATCTAATGAATTAGAAGATGGTACTGTGAAAGGTCATCAGTCCTCAAAGGTCACATTTCTTATATAGAACTTACTACAAAGAAAAAAGAAAAAAGAAAAAAACATATATGTGAATATTAGCAAGAGGGACAATGAGAAACAATGAAAATGTCTATTTAATACAACTAGAAATAGATGTAAATGGGTCTCTTTAGAGAGAAGCTACAAGAGAAAAATCTATAAATTTCTCAGAAACTCAAGAGACTTCCCAAATTTCTCTATTAATACAGTTACCTGACCCCTGCACCCCAAATTGGGGAGTTGGAACTGACGGACCATAAGACATGAGCTTGGGAGCAGAAGTCTAGTTAAGATTCAGAGCCCCTCAGGTAGAATACCCTAGAAGAAGAGTCTGAGGAATCAGGATAAGCACATACTTCCTTCTGATGGAGAGTGTCTCCAAGGATGTCATGGATCACTGGAGATGAATTTTCTATCACAAAAGAAACATAAGTACAAATAGAATGAAATATGATATTAAAGACTATAATGTAGCAAACTAAAATGTGTAGTTGTTGTATTGAGATAGCATTAAGAGGAGAGGTCTATGCTGACAAAAAACACTTGAAATGAATACAAAGAGATTCTGACTCTGTACCCTCAGCGGGGCTTATGAATGGAAAGCGGGGTCAACACGGTGTGTTATTGATGCTCCAACACTCATTGGAGGCTCCTGACATTAACGTTCTCTAAACAAGTGGGAAGATCATGATATGAGAGGCAGAAAGAGCAAATTCTGTCACAGGATAATCTGGAAGATAGAAACTAATAGGTAGTTAAAAGTTTTGGTGAGGCTTGAAGAAGCAGAAATGAATGGGTAAAGTAGCTAAAATTTAGCAACCACAACTATCGTCCCTAGACTGCATGAGGAAAAGGGAGACTGCCCTGCTCCAGACCTTCCCATCACTGTGTCCCTGAGCCCAAGGTGGTGCGATGTAGCTGGTGAGCAGCATATTACAGGGTTGCACTTGGGGACTGAGTGGCTGCCTCCACTTTTGCCATGCCACGACTAGCTAGTCTCATGGATGCCAGCCGAAGTATTTCATTTGGTTTGTTTGTTCTCATTCCTTATTCAAGCTTTACGTTAGAAGGAAGCTAGTTGGTAATGGATATAGAAATGGATTTGTGAAGAAGGTTTTAAAGAGTGACTGTGAAACTGAGAAATGGTTGTTTTTCTTTAAGGTTCATAAGGATCAGCAGTGATGGGGTTATTCTGACTGTGAGGTTTGGAGAGTCCAGGGAAACCCCAAAGGGAGGATTCATTTACGCAGCTCATGAACTCAACCTGAATCCTGCTCTGTGTATGATAAGGCTAATTTTCTGTACTTCACAAGGGCATTATTGTTTAGCACAGACTTTCTGAGGTGGGTGGGTAGAGTTATCATCCTGGTAAACGATCTGCCTGGAAAATGCAACACGAGGATGTAGTGAGAAATAAATTGAGTAAAGCCAAACAGGTTCAAGTAAATGACTTGTTTATTTTACCTTTACACATTGCATAGAAAAATAATCAATACAATATATTTAGAAAGATGTATCTTTCTAAATATGCATATTCTTAGTTACTTTCTCATGGATGGAAGAAAATACCTGCCACTCACAAGTGAGAGGAGCAAAGATTTATTTTATGTCAGTTTATACTGGCTTCAGTCCATAAAGGGCTGGCCCAGAGGCATGGCAGAGGAGGGGCTCATGGAAGGCAGGCATGAAGCCATGGGTTTCTTTCTGTTTTCCTTTTTTGCTTCATCCAGACTACCAGCCTATCTTTTGGTGCCACCCAACACCCAAAGTGTATCTTCTGTCTTGAGTAAATCTATCATCCACACCCAGAACTATGCAAAGCCAATCAGTGGATTCAGTGTCACACACCCATGATCCAAAATCATACACCTTGATTCAGGCGCTCACAAAAACCTTATCTATAAGTACATGAGGCTTTGTGGGACATCTAGACATAAGTCATAATATTTATTCAGATTTTTTTCTTTACTGCTTGCAGAAAAATCCACATTAGGATGAAAATTTTTCACATATGGTTCAGTAACTTATAATGCTATTTGGGTTGGAAGGAAACAAGTAAATGAGAATGTGGTCAGTATACTGGTATAAAAGAAGAAATCAGCTTACATATGATTAAATTTCCAAATAAGTACAAGAGTGGGCTGGTGGGTCCGTGTCTGCAGAATCAATGGGCTCTGAAATAATTCACAGTGTCTTTTCCAATGACCACTACCAGCTGGTAAAGATAAATATGAAGGGCACAACAAAGCAGAAAAAGCTCCTAAAGTCATACAGATGAACACAGGTCATTGGTGGCTGTTGATGGACAAGAAGAAACATTCTACAACTCCATGGAAATCAAAAGCAAATTACACACCAGGAAATACATATTAGGCAGGTGCAAAGCATTTAGTAAATTATTTTTCCCTTGAAGTTGGACAAAACAGATTAATGGAGGTGAGCCAACAACAACAAATTTATAAATTCATATGGAATCACAGAAGACCCAGATAGCCAATATGATCCTGAGAAAGAGGAAAAAAGCCAGAGAAGTCATAATCTGACTTCAGAACATAATACCAAGTTAAAGCAATCAAGGCAGCATAGTACTGGCATTAAAAGCAAACACATAGAAAAGTGAAATCTAATAGAAAACACAGAAATTAATCAATATGTATAAACCAATTGACTTTTTACTACAAACAGGCATAGGCAAAGACAGTCTCTTTCATAAATACTGATGACAAAGCTGGAAATATATGTGTAGGACAATGAAAGAAAATGCCTAATGTTTACCATGCACAAATGACACAACATGAACCTAAGCTGGAATGTAGGATCCAAAAATATGAAGATATTACAAGAAAAGCATGGGTAACAAAGTAAAAGACAAATGAGACTGTATACAAAAAAAAAAAATTTATAGCAACCCAAGAAGTTATTATGTAGCAAAAGATAATAATTGGCAGAGATTAGAGATAATTATGTAAAGGAAGTGATACTTCATAATTAGTCATATGACAAGGGATTAATATATAAGAAGTCAAAAAATATTAATGTCAAAAAACATACACTTTAATAATTAAAAACAAGCAAAATATGTATGCAGACATTTTCAGGTAATCAATGATTATGCAATAAAATATTCAACATAATCATCAAAAACTGCAAATCATAACCAGAATAAGATATTATCTCAACACAGGTACAATGGATCTTATAAACAATTGTCTATTAATCAATACCTTATTTTTTTTTTAATTTGAAAGAGAATCAAACAAAAGGGGGCAGTACAGAGCAGATCAGAACAGGACAACATAGGCAACACAGTACTTTACATGAAGTCAACTGGACATCAACAGTAGCTAACACCATATCTCTTACTCTGCTATAGTTGAGCATAGTTTCAAACATAACACAATAGTATAAAGCCATGCATAGAGTGAAAGAATTACAGGGCTTTCTGAACCGAATGACAGAAAATGTTCAATGGGTACTATAATATCTCATTTTTGATAAAAAAGAAAAAAATTTCTTTGAGTTATCACACATATTCAAATTCCAATAAGACACAATGTGATAGAACCAATGGTAGTAGAACCACAAAAGCATGGTAGGACTTCTAAGAAGGATGATATTAAATCAGCAATTGCTGTCATAATGTTTTGTTTTCTTCAAAACTGCTATTCATATCATCAAGTATGATGTAGTCAAACAAAACAGGATAAAACCATTCCAGCTGATGATTGGAAACTTTGAAAGACTTTGAAGCTGTGAGATGGGGACTCATGCTTACCATAAAGTCTTATATTCTCTTTTCAAATCTCATATTAGGGAGACTAAATGGTATTTACCCTTGTGAGTTTGGTTTATTTCATTTAAGAGAATGGTCTCAAGTCGTGTCCATTTATTTATAAATACCTCAATGTGATCAATCTTTATAGCTGAGTAGTACTCCATTGTATAAAAATGCCACAACTTTTTTATTCATTCCTCAGTTGATGGGCACTTAGGTTGTTTCCAAGATCTGGCTATTACAAATTGTGCTGCTATAAACATGGGTGCACATATATCACTGTGGTATGATGTTTTCAGTTCTTTGGAAATATGCCTAGAAGCGGAATAGCTGGGTCAAATGGGACTTCCATACCCAGCTTGCTGAGGAATCTCCAGACTGACCTCCACAGTGGTTGCACCAGTCGACACTCCCACACACAGTGTAGAAGAGTTCGTTTTTCCACACAGCCTCTCCAACACTTGTTGTTGGTAGTGTTTTCTATCTTGGCCATTCTTTCTGGAGTGAGATGGAATCTCAGTGTGGTTTTAATTTGCATTTCTCTCATGACTAATGATGATGAACATTTTTTCATGTATTTATTTGCCATTCGTATTTCTTCATCTGAGAACTGTGTATTCATTTCACATGCCCATTTTTGGAT
>PVJX010012806.1:0-49275 GCA_004027295.1 Dolichotis patagonum | reverse complement strand
AAAAAAAAAAAAAAAAAGAAGATTAACATATACTTGATGACTTATTAACAACACGTTTGTTTTATTATAGTTGTAGATATTACAAGCTTGAAACTGAGTCTTATGGCATAAAAAGCAAGGTGAAGGCAGAGCTGTTCCTTTAGGACACTGAAGAAATATGTTCCCCAGCTTCTAGAGGCTCCCCATATTCCTCAGCTCATCCCCTTCCAGCAATGGCATCATTCCATCCTTGTTTCTTCATCAATCTCCTCTTTCTCTCCCTCTACTTCCATTCCCATATCCTCTCCTCTGACTCTGGTCCTCCTGACTTCCTCTTAGCTATGTGAATACACAGGACTCATCTGGATCATCCTAGGACAATCTCCTACCTCAAGAAACTTAGTCACACCTACATCAGGTAGTCTGTAACATATTCCCTGTGTTCATGGGGACTAAGACATGGACATCGTCTTCAGGGGGAAAAGGGCCCACCACAAAAGACTTCATCATTTACCTGTTTGCAACTATCTAAATTATAAGGAAAGTATATCAGAAAAACCTACGTAACAGTAAAAGCCACAAGTGGAAAATTTAATCAAACAGTTTTATTAATACAAGAACAAATAGAATTCTTTTAGGTACCAAGTTAACTTTCTATATTCTAAATAATTTTATATACAAAAGTATTATTTACATGATTTTTTGTCAAGAACACGTTGATTGTACCAAAAGAAGCACACCCACACAAAAAACTTGAATGTGAAATAAAATAACTGCAGTACCAACTACTGCACTAAAAATCAGGAATTTTATCTCTCTGTTCTTCTAGCAGTCACAGGGGAAAATATCTAATGAATATTTTAAAAAGAAAGAAATGAGACAGCTCACTCACAACTTTAGAAATCAAAAAGAAAAAAAAAAGAATCTATGAAGTCTAGAGAACTCTTTGGACTTTTGGAAGATTAGCTACATCTAAACCAAGAGGGACGTTGCTGGAAACAACCACAATGAGGGCAAGATTCTATTTCAGACTTTATTCATATTCCCTGACAAACAAGACAGGTGTAGGAGTGATCAGACCTTTAAGGGGCATAAGAGAGATCTGTAAATCAGTGCAAAAGCTCAAAGGCAGTAACTTTGACAGGCCCTCGCCTCCTGCTGCATGTGGGGATTGATATCTTTCAACAGTGTCTTTAATTGTGAAGCTTAAACCAACACATAAATGTTATTAGATTTTCCTTAGGAGCTTTCATCAAGCATGAGTTTCTTGTTCACAAAGAAGAATTCAATTCTGCCTAACAGACCACTTCTGTCTCCAGGAGCTGAGGTTTCAAGATGCCTTGCTTTGCAGTTGAGGTTAATGTTGGATCTAATACTTAGATGTATCACTTGAGGCTTCTCCTAGACTGCAAACACAAAATATATACAAATTTGCTTTGATATAAGAATTAACACTACTCCCTTTGCCCAAATAGATCATTTTTATCATCTCTAAAACTGGTGATAAAAAATATTAAGAAGAGACGTTCTCTTAGGCTCTAAGGAATCAAATCAGGGTACTGTCAAATACCCTATTGATTTTTTTTTTTTTTTTTGTCTTTTTGAGACACGGTCTCACTATGCCATTCACGCTGGACTTGAGCTCACTTTGTACCCAGGCTGGTCTCGAACTCACAATGATCCTCCTGCATCAGCCTCCCAAGTGCTGGGATAAGAGGCATGTGCCACTACACCTGGCTCACCCTATTGGTATTTTTAACCTTCTCAATGTATGCTATAAAACTAGAGTACAAGTTCTGCTTACTCACCTCGAAGAAAGTATGAAAAAGGAATGACTGCTATGAAAAATACACACACACAAATATATGCTCTATACAAGGTGTGATAAAAAATATGGTAAATGATTAAAAATGTTAAAAATTCATTACAGTAAGACACATTATCATTCCCCTCAAAATACTTCCTCTTTATTTGGAATACGCTTACCCCATCATTCTTTCCACTTTCTGAAACATCTCTGGAAGTCCTCTTTCTTAATGGTTTTTGGAGGCACTGTCATGGCCAACTCTATTTCTCGAATTGAAAGAAATTTTGACTTTGGGGAAGGGCAAGAAGTTTCACAGTGCCATATCCAGTGAACAAGATGGATGAGGACACACCATAATGGTTTTACTTGACAGAAAATGCCATAAATGGTTAATCAACATGAAATGATCATAAAATATAGTGAATGTTTATATTGCAGTAAAAAACATTGCTATTTATCTCCCTCAAAATACTTCCTCTCAATTCAGACATGCTTATCTATCATTCTTGGCAATGTGGCTTTTACTACGATAAGATTTTTAAAATTTACACTTTCAATCACCTCTTATGTGTACATGTATACACACACAGATATATGTAAAAGAGAGCTGCGTTATCCTAACAGATAACTAAGATTTTCATTGAAATCTTTCACCTTCTACAGATAATAATTATAATCCTAAAAAAACTAATTATAAGTTATATCCATTATAAATGAAACTACATTCAAAAATCATTGTGGAACTGTTGTTTTTCAGTGGGACTTTACATGAATTCTGCGATAAAACAGAATCATCTTTAAAAGTAAATCACCAGTCCTAACTTTTGTCTATTGGATAGAACTGCCACAGAATGCCAGTTAATTTTAATAAGTACTTCAGATATAATTAAGTCTAACACCTTTTCTGTATAGATAGGAAAACTTATACTTATTTTGGGTCATACAGTAGGTCTGGGGCAGAATCAGAACTTCAGCCCAACCTTTGACCCCTATTAAATATGTGTTGCAAAGACCCTAAATAAGCATGCCAGTAACCAAACAGGTAATATCTGATTTGATGGTAAAATCAGGCAAAAACATTTCTGGGATACTAGACAGAGACATACCAAGAAATGTTAACCTCAAATATCTTTCATGAATACAGACATAAAATCCGTAAGAAAATACTAGCAAACTGAATCAAGCAACATATAAAAAGAATATTTCATGACCACATGGTATTTATCCTAGGAATGCAAAGTTAGTTTAACATCCAAAAAATTAATCAATGTAATAAATCACACCAATAGAACAAAAAGTAAAAACCACATGATCATATCAATAGACACAAAAAGAACATGTGACAATGGTCTGGGAACTAGCACCACGCGCAGGCTACCATCAGGCTGGGGACAGCCGGACCCAAGCCTTTCCCTGTGAGTCAGTGCCATTTGCAGACTGCAGGGAGAGAAAACAAGACCACACCAGGAAGCAAGCCCTGTCTGGGAACTGGCACCACGTGTGGGCCACTGCCAGACTGAGGACAGCCAGATACCAACCCCTTCTAGTGCACAGGCTGGCAAGCAAGCAGCAATCCCCCTGCCACAACCCCCTCAGTAAGCAACCAACGGATCTGGAGAAGCACAGGCTGTGATGATAGCTATGGAGGTGAAATGCAGTTGGATGCCTGTGGTGCTCTGGTGTTTCACTGACCTTGCAGGCCTAGGGCCAGTGGTCTGATACAGGTTCACAGCATGGTGGTACACAGTGTGAGATCTAGATTTCCTTCTGTGAGTTGTAGCCATTGCTGATTCCCTATTGTGCTGTTTTGAAGTCTTATATCTTTTTCATTGTTTTGTTGGGTTGGGTTTCATGCTCTTTTGTTTTGTTTGATTACGTTAAATTCAATGGCATGAGCAGCTATTTCAAAGATAGCAAGATATATTATGGTAGCAATTTTGGATTTACTATTGGCTTGTTTTGAAGTCCTTTATTGCATTCATTGTTTCGTTTTTATTGTTTCTATTCTATTGTGTTGCTTGATTTTTACTATGTCCCAAGTTATCTGCAGCTATTTTGAAGACAACAAAAGGCATTTTGGTAACTATTGTTGATTGTATAATGTTTTGAAGTCCTGTATCACTTACACTGATTTGTTTTGATTGGTTTTATTGTTTTATTATCCTTAGTTTTAACCTCTTTAAAATAAAATTTAAAAAATAAAAAAAAATTAAAAAGAACATGTGACAAAGTCCAACAATCTTTTATGATAAAAATACCCAAACAAACTCTGAATAAAAGGAAACTTTGTCAAACTGCTAAAGGGTATTTATGGAAAACCCACTGCTAATGTCATATTTAGCTGTGGAAGTCTAATGTTTTCCTCTTAGGATCAGGTTGTCTATTCATGTTAATTCTTTTTTTTTTCTGCTACCATAAATCAAACTCAAGACAGAATGTCTGTTCATATTAATTATTTTTTTTCTGGTACCATAAATCGAACTCAGGGCCTTGTACTTGCCAGGCACGCACTATGCCACTAACATACATTCTGGGACCCTGTTTATGTTAATTCTGTTGAACACTGTACTTCAAGCTCTAGCTAAGTAATTAGCTGGAAAGAAAAAGAAAGAGAAGGAAGGAGTGAGACATAGAGAGGGAGAGAATGCAAGATAGAGAATATGAACACTAAGATTAGAAAAGAGAGAAATAAAATTATCTCTATTCACGAATGATAGGATCTTGTAAGTAAAAAAATTCTAAAAATCTATTAGAACTAATAAATTAGTTAGCAAGATTTCAGGACACAGTGGATCTCTAGACACTTGCAATAAACAATCTGAAAATGAAAGAAAATATTTTTTTATCAATAGCATCAAAACAAGATAGGAATAATTTAACAAAAGAAGTACAAATGTATACAAGACATGGTTGAAAGGAATGAAAAAAGATCTAAATACATGAAAAGATATCCATGCTGTTTTCATACACAAACAAGTGCATGAAAAAATGTTCAACATCATTAAAGAAATGCAAATCAAAATCACAATGAAATACTACTTCATTTCCCCTTAGGATGACTGAAAGCAAAAAGACAGCCAATAACTACTGCTGGCCAGACTGTGGATAAACTGAAACCCCCCTCCACTTCTGGTGGGAATTTAAGATGGTGCATGTAGTCACTCTGAAAAACAGCTTGGCAGTTTCTTACAAGTTAAGCATAGACTCCATGTGATCCAGCAATTTTACTGCTGGTAAACACCCAAGAGAAACGAAGACAGGGCCACACAAAAACTTGTCCATAAATGTGCATAGCAACAATATTCACACAGGCAAAAAAGTAGAAACAATCCAAGTGTCAATCAACCGAAGAACAAAAGAGTAAAATATAGTATATCTAACACAATGAAATATAACTAGTGAGCTGGGGATGGTCGCACACACCTGCAATCCCTGCACTTGGAAGCCTGAGGCAGGAGGGTTGCGGTGAATTCAAGGCCAGTTTGGGATATACAATGAGTCCAAGTCCAGCCTGAACTACACAGCAAGAACCCATCGCAAAAAGAGAAAAGAAACATAATTGGTCAACCACATAAAATACAGTGTTAATACATGCTACAACATGGATGAACCTTGCAAACAATGTTTCATGAAGGAAGTCAGTCGCAAAAGGTCACAATTACATAATCATATTATGATAAAATTCCACCGCAGGCAAAATATAGAAATTAGATAAGTAGTTGCCTAGGGCTTAATCTGGGTAGTACCAACGTAGAGTGAATGATGTTAAGTTGTTGTGTGGTTTCTTTTTATTGTGTTGGAAATGTTCTAAACTTATACTGTAGTGATAGATGTGTATCTCTATAACTATACTAAAAATTGTTTAATTGTACACTTAAAACAAGATTGTATGGTATGTAGACTATATGCCAATTAAGTTGTTCAACAAAAAACATCAGACTTGCTTTCATCTTGCTGTTTCTCTTGGATCCCTTGTTTTGAGAGAAACTAGCAGCTATGTCATTGAGGACACTCAAGCAGCTTTATAAAGAGGTACACATGGCAGGAATGGAATATTCTGCCAAAACCACGCAAGTGAGCCATCCTGGGAGGGGAACTACCAGCTCCAGGCAAGTCTTCAGATGCCTGAAGTCCTAGCCAATGTCTTTGACTACAATCTTATAACTGACCAGAGTCAGAACCATCAAGCTAAGCAATTCCCAAATTCTTGATCCATAGAAATCATGTTGCCTTAAGCCATTAGGGTTCAGAGCAATTTGTTACACAATAGGTAATCTTCCTCAACCTTTCCTCAGTGTTAAACTCTCTCTCCGGAAGACAGAGATTGTAAGAAGTACTAGCAACCTTTCTTCCTCTAACAGTTTAGTTCTTCCCCATTTGTAGTGGCTGTCGGCTGTCATGTTAGGAAAATATAATCCCATCCTTGGCCTTAAATAAATGAACCACAAATGGACCCCTAACCAAAGCCAAGTCAGTTAAGTTCTTCCCTGAGATTTTTACAACTGAAGCTCAGAAAAGGGCAGTAACTTTCCTGACTGTCTAGCTGAGGCTGAAAGATGTAAAACTTGGCAGCTGACAGCAGCATGATCTTTCCCTTGTGTAAAAAGATGGAAAGCAGTGGAGAAGAATGAAGCCATCACAAGAAACAGGCAGAGGTTCAAGACAGAGTACAGCCAATGTAAGTCTCAGTTCCAGTGATTTCTGATGCAGCCCTGTGCTTCCAGTGGAGAGACCATGGATGCCTTGTAAGCTGAGCATCTAAAACAGCCAATACACAAGAAGTAATAAAACAGGTACTGAATAAATGAATTGATAACTCACTATCCTTTCAATAAAAGTCTCCTTTTATCACTGCTGTTCAATAGATTAACTCTTTAAAAGCTAAAAGCCCTGATCTCTCTTTTACATATATCCTGATATGTGTGTAAATGTCCCCCCAAAGCCTCATGTGGTCATAAGGCTTTTCAGAGGTGGCTGAATCTAGAGTGTGTGGTGCTGGAATAAGGGTATATGATTAGTAAATCAGTGCACTGATCGGTCTGGCACAGTTCTGGCTAGAATTAAGGGTGTGAGTGCTACACCTGCCCCAGAGCAGGTAGCCTGCATACAATATTAGGGACAAAAAGAATGTTTTCTTTCTTCCTTGATGCTTTTACTGTCTTCTACCACCAAGAACTTCTGCATTTCTGCCATGCCACCCAGTCTTGAAGCCAGGTGTTGACTAAAACTGCTACAAACTGTGAACTAAATAAATCTTCCCCCTTTTAACTCTGGGTGTCAGGTATTTTTGCCTCAGCAATTAGAGAAAAGTAACTAAGATACCCTCCCTATTATTATACATATGACAATACATATATCCTAGTTATCAACTTCTGTGGCCTCTTCTCTACTGTTAAAGGGCAGAACATTAAGTCACTGTTGGTTACTATCAATTCCACCTAGGCTAAAAAATATAAACTGCACAAGAAATTTAGGTTTTAACTGATCTGCTTGATCCTCATTCCCTGCATTCTTTAGCTTTTATAGTCACTGTCATTACTTTATCAACCACCTAACATCTGCAAGGTACTGAAGACACAATAAACTAGTAGACTTGCTCCTGTTTTTATCTATTCAATGAATTCATGCAACAAATATCTGAGTGTCTACTATTTGTCAGAGGCTACAAAGGACATGGTGTTTGCCCTCAAAGACCTTACAGTCTATCACAGATTATTATAGTCTATCACAGATTATTATAGAAGAGATATGCTAAGCAGAGTCAAGAATGATAGGGCATTTATACTCTGCTTGAGAAGGCAGGACAACTACAGCAAAAAATAACTCGGTATCCAAGCAATGTGACACAGGCTAATGGTCAAATGAGTGATTTATTTTCCAAATTACACTAGATTAATTTGTATACTTTTCAATAAAACACCGTTAGGTAATTATCTTTGAAGTGAAAACCTCCTGAGTACCCAGTGTGTGTCAAGCAACCCTGCTTGGCATTTTTCCAAGGGTATCTTGTTCAAGTCTCACACTTTGTAGATAAAAAGAAGTGAGTCTGAAAGAGTTGACACTGACTTGCCTGCAGGTCTACATAGATAGTAAGTGGCAGAGCAGGGATTTATTACTGTCTTCCAAGTCCATTTCAGGTATGCCACATTATTTGGACGATAAAACTGGAACAATTTTTCACACTTATACTAACTTTTATTGCTTTTTCATTCATCCTATACATACAACACAGAGTTATGAACAAATGGACACTCAGCAACTGCCAACCTGATATGACTACATGCTTGTCCAAATTTTGAAAAGGCATCATATTGGGTCAAATTATTCTGGTGCCAATGTGCTGAGAGGAGCAAGTTGGCTGAAGACAAATGGCTTTTTCAAGCTGTATTTTAACTGTGTTTTTGACCACTATATCCAGTCAGTTGTTCCAGCAATAAATTGAAAATGAGTGTTCATTTCCTTTGACAGTTGACAGTACTAATGAATTCAGTATAATCTCATCATCCATCAGAAAATTTCTAAAATGCAAAGTTGAAGCAGATGATTCACACAGTTAGCAGAGAAGGGAAAATAAAGCAGTACTCATTGTTTTCTACAAAACTAGCATTGTTTGTAAAATCCAGAAACTGAGCAGAGTTGTTTGACTACTAATCGAGGAGTAGGTTGTTCCATGGTCATTGAGCAAAGATTGCTAGTTTTACTGTGGTCAATGGCTGAAGAACACACAACTTCAAACAGCTTTGACTGTACTTTACAGTTCTACACATATAAAGCAGTAAGCAAAACAGGGAATCATTATGTAAGATAGGGAAAACATTCAGAATCTTCACATCAGAAAGCAGTTAGTCTGGTGCAAATCAGCTATTAATGCTGAATAAAGGTATACTCAGTAAATGACTGAACAGCTTTTTGAAAACAGTAGCAAGAGAAAAATCAAACTCACCAGACCTACAAAGATCATGTTAGGAACTTGGAAATATTATGGAGTAATTGGATCAAGATGTACAACAATTCAGAAGACCAAAAGCACAATGTTTAAAAATGTTTAATTCAGTAAACATGAATTTGATGCCTCTCATATAACTCACCACAATTGGAATGCTAATCGGCAATCTCATTAGAAGTAACAAAAACTAAAACTGTCCAGTAGAGGTAACTTTAGGATTTGCTCAAAATAGAAACAAGGTGTACTAAGTGTACACCTGAAACTTGCTATCTAAGCTTCTACACAATACACGAATATTGCAATATGCCAAAGACGTAGTGTCAAAAATCTTAAAAGAGCGGGGAATTTAGCTCAGCGGTGTGTCTAGCTGGCAAGTGAGAGGTCTTGAGTTCGATCTCCGGTATCAAAAAAAAAAAAAAATCCTAAAAGTTACAATATTTACTGATAATGACAAATGACTTGTTAAAACGTATTAGCCATTCAGAAATGAAAAGGTATCTGATTGAGCTCCATAAATAAAAACCCCAACTGTACACAGTGGTCCAGATAGGCATTTTCTAAAATGAACAACCTGGACTTACACAACGCAACAGTAATTTAACAACTGCAAAGCTTAGAATAACTCTAGTGACAACGAACATTAGAATGGAAGCTCTTCAACTGGTTAGTCCCTTGCGCTTAGAGCTTTAAATTTATAGCGCCCGCATGTCAACAGGATCTCTGAAAGAAATTCAAGGCCAAGTGTAGTATTTCGTTATAATCGCAAATAAAAGCACTCGGTCCCAAGAGTCCGCAGAGCCTCTTTATCTTACCGGACTGAACTCATTAAAAGCCTCGAGCACAACCTTTATCTGTCACCGGACCACACTTCCTTAAGGGACAGTTCCCAAACCCCCACCTCAAGGGACCACCTCAAGGGGAGCAGAAAGGTGAAATGAGTCAGGCTCCAAAACAAAGCGCCGCTCACCTCACACTGAGGAAGGCGCACCTTTCGCCCTGACAGGATGCAGTGACAGATGTGTCACCTGTGCGGGGAAAGGGGGAGCGAAGGCATCTCCGTGACCCCCGTGGTTTTCCAGGCTCAAGAAAACTTTCGGTCGCGTCTCCCGGGTCACCCCCGCCTCAGAGACCCCCGGCCCCCGCCTCGCCCGCCCGCGAGGCCCCGCCCCGGGCCCGCCCCGCACCCCGAGTCCGCGCAACCCCCGGTGCCCATAGGGCGCGCCCCCACGCCCGGGCCCGACCGGCAGAGGGCGGGGTCGCTCACCAGTCCGCAGCTCATGCTTGACAGTAAGGAGCTGCTCGCCGCCGTCGCCGCCGTCCCCGCTGGTCCCCACGTCGCCGATGCCGCTGCTGCTGCCGCCCTTCTCCTCCATCTTCTCCCTTTTTCCGATCCCGCGAGTCGCTCTGAGGGGAACGCGGGAGACAGCGGACGCCCGTCGCCTCACAGTCCCTGTCGCAGCCCCAGGAGCCGGGGTACGGCGGCTCTACAACTCGGACGCAGAGACGAGTCGCTTTCCCGCTCTGGCCGCACGGCTCGCTCCTCCGCCTCCTCCCACTTCGGCGGGCACCGCTAGTACCGCGCAACCAAGCCGCCCCCTGCTCCTCCGCCTCCTCCTCCAGGCCGCTCCTCCTACAGCCAGCAAGGTAGAGGAGCCATTCTAGCGGCCATCGTTTATTGGGCGCAGGGCGCGCGCGTCTGCCATAGCCGGCTCCTATTGAACAATCTTCTATGACGTTTCACGAGCCGCCCCGCCCCACTCCTCAAATTGTTGTTGCTTGGCGGGGAGGAAGCAGAGGGAGGAGCGCGGCCACTCCGATTGGTGAGACTCAAGGTTCTACCCCGCCCCCTTCCCTTACTGCGCACGCGTAGTCAAAGCCTTCCTTTTCTGACCTCCCCAAAAGGGTCACACCACTTATTCCCCAGCTTCGATCTGTTAGTAAATAGTATCTAGTAGTCAAGAGGCGCTCGGGATCTGTGATTGGTCAGTGCCAAAAGAGGCGGGGAGGACTGATTGGATACATTCGTCCGCCAATCACCGTACAGAGGAGGGGCCTGAAGATGTGCTAGTTACCCACGTGTTTTTGCAGTCAAATCCGAGGGTCCCAGGCAGCGAGCCACAGGTGTGTGTCGGCATGAGCACAGCCGTGCTTTAAAAATGGTATTACTCACTCTAGTCAGCCCTGAGCAAGTAAAGCGGACTTTTGCTTAACTATAGATCATTCTTAGATATTACGAAAACGCACAGTCTCAGCTTCTCCTGATTAATTTTGAAAAACTAAAATTTTTAAACCAGACTTCTTGGTCACCGAAAAAATGCAGAGATTAATAAATACAATATAACACAACTCCTGCTGCCAAGCAACTTTCAGTGAAACGTGAGAAACCAGCCTATGTATAAACGCAGGAAACTATAAAGCAAAATTTGAAACAGTACAGCGTTAGAGTGGCACGAAGGCAGTATTCTTAGGGAAGGAGCTAGAAAAAGATTGTTGAGCAAAGAGGCAGTTGAGATAAAAGACTGGTAAGACAGAAACACCAGATATATTTCATACAGAGCTGGTAACTATGCATAGGCCTAGCGGGGATAAGGCAAAGGTTTTGAAGTGATTGATAAGTCTAGATGAAGTATGATGTAAGAGAAAAGCCTGGAAAGCAAGGCATAATAGGATGATGGAGAACCTTGAACACTATGCTAAACTACAGGTTTTATTTAGTACTCAATGGGAAGCCTCAAGCAGTTACTGATACAAAGCTGTTCTCTTGGGAGTTAGCTTTGATTATAGTGAGAAGAGCAGACTGAAAGGGCCTGGGATTTAGCTCAGTGGCCTAAGCTCCTACCTGGAAAGCACAAGGTTGTGAATTCAATCCCGGATTAAAAAAAAAAACAAAACAAAAATTGGACTGAAAGGAGAACAGAGAGAGAGCAGGCAAAGAAAACTTGCAAGGATAAAAGGAGTGGGGGCCTAATATCCAGTAGCAGAAATGAGACTGCAGAAAGGAAAGGCTTTGAAGATGTGCATTTGGACATAATTTGCATAAAAGTGATCTTTTCAACTAATCATTGATTAAATCGGGGATTGCAAATGTATTTTCTTGTAAGGGCTAGGTAGCAAGTATTTTAGGCTTTGTGAGCCATATGTTCTCATTTATAACTATCCAACTCCACTACTTAGCTGGAAAATAGTCACAGACAGTAAAACAGCTGTGCTCCAATAACATTTTTATGGACATAGAAACTTGAATTTCATATAATTTTCACATGTCTCAATGTATTATTCTCTTAATTCTTTTTTTCAGTTGCTTAAAAACATTTTTTTAAAAAACTTCTTAGCTCGTGGGCCATTAAAAAACAGGCAGTGAACCAGATTTGGTCACCAGGCCATAGTTTGCTGACTCCTAAATTAGATTGTCAAGAAAAAGTGTGGAAGTGTTCAAAGCCCTTTCAGATTGCTGTCACAGCTCCCTAGTTTTACCTGCCTGGAACATTTCTCACACTACAACGTGACTGCCTACTCATGCTATTTGAAGCCAGGCGATGACTGTGCACAATTGTTCATTTGTTCACTCAACAACTTTTATACCAATTATGTACCAGGTACTATAATGTTTAAATGTTACATCAACTTTTTACACTAATTAGGTGCCTAGCACTAAGATGTTAGTTTGCATGTAAAATAACAAGGACACGGTGGGAACAAAACAGGTACAATTTTTCTCTTGTAGATCTTACAGTCTAGAAACAGAAATATTAAATGACCACATAACAAAATATAAAATTTCCATTGTGATCCTGCCATAAAGGAAAATTGTAGAGTGCTGCAATAGAATATATGAGGATTGCCTAATTTAGGCTGGAATTGCTGAAAAGACTTTGTAAGAAAACATTATTTAAACTGAGTCTTTGAAGATAAGTAGGATCAACCAGGATGTGGCAGAAACTAGCCTGATGCTCACCAATCTCATTTCCTCTTCCTGGATAACAGAGAGATATTTTTAGGTGATTTTTTTGGCCTCTTTTTACAGTTAGGTTAGGATCATATGACTGTGATCTAGACAGTAGAGTTTGAATAAACATGATGTGTGCCATTTTTAATACAGCCAGAAAACCCCATGTATAATCAATCTCTTGAACATAATCTAGTCTAGTTCACAGATAAACTGATATGGGAGGGAGGGAGAAAATTTTAGAAAGATGCCCTGAGACAGGCAAAGAGCATATTGCATTTGAGAGATTCAGACAAAATCAATAGACCCTTAACATGGTAAGCAATCATAAGATGAATAAGCAGAGACCCCAATTGTGAAGTATGTGGTTAATCGTATTAGTATTTGTGGGAATAGGCTGTAAGAAATGGGAAACAAAGAAAGGAATTTCAACAATATACCAAGACTGGTATAACTGGAGTAATATTTTCCAGTGGTCACTGTGGTTAATGGGCTGGAGAGGTAAAATGAGATACTAGGAGACTATCTCACTGTAGTCTAGGCAAAATATGAGAGTGGGTGCAGTCAATAGAGAAAAATGGAATCCTCTTTCTAGGTTTATGTTTTGGACTTCATCAGAGATTGGATCTGATGAGTAATAAAAGTACCCCTTCTTGTTTTTTGTTTGTTTGTTTTTTTGTACCAGGGATTGAATTCACAGACTTGTGCTTGCCAGGCAGGCGCTTGTGCCACTGAGCTAAACCCCCGGCCCAAGAATCCCTTCTTAAATGACACCAGAGTTTCTAGTATGAGCAACAGGAGAAGGAAAAAAGATTAGAGAACCATTTAATGAAGACAGATAAAAAGGAAGAGCACACAGAGGTTAAAGCAAGAGTTTAGTTTTGAGGCATCCAATGCCAGTATTAAGTATTTAGAAGTATGAGTCTGGAGCTCTGAAGACAGATCTGGGTTTGAGGTACAAATTTAGCAATCACTGGTATTAGACAGTATTAATGAGGTTATTTGGGGGAAATGTTATGAAAAGGAAGAAGGAAGGGGTCCAGGACTGAAGCCTACAGCATTTCCGCATTGAGAAGTAGGACTAAGAAGGTGGAATCATAGATAGAGAAGGAAAACTTGCATAGTTATATATCCTAAAAGCCAAAGTGCATTGCAGAAAGTGGTCAGCTGTACCAAATAGCAAAAGCCCACAAATTTGTCGATTTGGTGCCATTGCTGAAAATATCCAAAGTGGTTTTGGTAAAGCAAATTCAAGGTAAGAAAGTCGAAACAGTATACATATACATCTTCTTAAAAAGCATTTGCCCCTTAAGGAAAAGAAAGAAAGAAGGTGATAGTTGGAGGAATCCAGAAGTTTCCTGTTTTTTGTTTTACTTTTTATCTTCAAATATTTTTTTTAAATTGCAGCAGAGCTGCAAAACTTAATAAGCTTAATATAACAGAAATAAGCCCTGTGAGCACTGAGACATGCACATATATAGGAAGAGTTTCTTTCAGAGATGCAAACACCATGCTGAGTGCTAGGGAAGGTGGTAAGAGATGAGTTAGGGATTTGATGATACTGGGAAGAGTTTGGAACAGTCACTGTGAGAAATAAATATAGTAAACCAGTTTGGATAATTGATGAGTGGCACTGGGGGTTCAAGTGGAGTTAGAAATCCTGAATCAGAATTGTTAGTTGTTTTTCTCTAGCAATTTACATTCTGCCTGGAGGTTGGAGATTAGCAATTGGGCAACAACCTGATTGGAATGAATGACCCTAGGGCCCAGGCAGTACAAGAAAGCAATGAAGCAAGGAGTAAATTGGTAGCCTGGGAGAACAGGATGACATCCAGGAGCTGAAGCTAGCATAAAGTTTCCAACTTCAGCTGTACAATGTAACCTCCACTCGGGATACTGAAAGGAAGAAAGGAAGAAGAAGAAGAAGAAGAAGGAGAAGGAGAAGGAGAAGAAGGGGGAGAAGAAGAAAGAAAAGAAAAGAAAGAAAAGAAAAAAGAAAAGAGAGAAAGAAAGAAAGAAAATGATCTAACAGCCTAGACTTTGGGATTTTTTTTAATACTCCCCAATGTATAATATATAACTCTACAGTCTATTAGAATAGAGGTTGGTAAATAAGAGCCAGTGGAGTTCTGCAAAAACAGCAACTTTTCAGAGGTAGTAAATATGCTACATAGTGTAGGAGGAAAAATTTATAACTCAGGGACTGGAAAGCACTAAATCACATAGGTAAAATGTGTAACTGATTTCAAATGATGAGTAGTTGGCATGGAGTGAATGGAGGAAGGAAGTTGTTGGAGGTGGGTGAAATAATGGATTGTGGTACGGGTTATGCAGCTGGAATTCAGGAAGATATCACTATTCCTTTGTACCCTGAGAGATGGACAAATACAGAGAGCAGGGTCTGTCCAGGAAAAAGCTGAGAAAAGGAAGTTGTCCAGGAATAAGTAGGATTTCTGCTAAGACTGAAAAGAATAATAGAGAAAGAAGCTTAAAAATATGTTTTTTCCCTTAAAAATTGACTTCTTCCAGTTTGTGACAGGACAGGGAGGAGGTCCCCCATTCAGCCCTTTGGTTCTGGACCTGCACGAGTCTGTGTGACCTCAGTGATCTTTGGGGGGACCTCCTTTACTGGAAGTAGACGCTGAAGCAAAGGAGGAGGAGAAACCCTCACTTTCTGTGACCACTGTAACGTGGTTGAGATCATTATTCAGGCAAGGTGAGCAGGAAGCTCCCCACTTTTAGATTTATAAGTGAGAAATACCACATCGCATTATGTCATAATCCTCCCCTTTAAGTAGCTGCATCAGAGCATTCCAGGTTATACTCAGATGAGAAACAACACTTTTCAAAAATGCACATTGATCAAAAGGTAAAAACCATATTATCATTTTCTTGATACTGTTTTTGATCTGGTCAGAATCTGTACTGTATGATATGGATTCAGGAAGCTTGAGGGGCTAGTTAGCTGCAGAATACAGAAACCAATGCAGTTAGGGTGTCAGGTTCTCACTCCCTGAAAACACCCATTCCTGGTTGAAGTTTATATACTGCACCATTCAGGAGTCAGGCTTTTGGGGTCAAGTATGATACATGTACTGACACATTTTTGAGTTCACAGGTGTGAAGGCAATCTCAATGAAAAGGCAGGCGCAGGGAAGCAGTTTTCTCACTCTATCTTCTGGTACCTTGGAGAGTATCTGCAAATCCTAGAAAATCTTCCAAAGGCAGCAGGCAGTGAGTGCCAGTCTGAATTACAAGACTGAAGTCTGAGAAGAGCCTCTGCCTGTGTCAACCAGTGCCTGGGCCAACCAGTGCACAGGTGTGAGAAGCCTTAGAGAGATGCACATCACATGCAGAGCATATCCAGGAAAGGTAGTAAAGACATTTTACTCGCTTCTTTCCCCGCCTTTGAATGTTTCAGGAGTGACACAAAGACAAAGCAAAGTAAAAACACTGACAAGGCCCTCTTTTTAATGAAACAAGGAAACTCTCAGAAAGAACCACAAACCACAAACCATGAAGTATGCGTACCATACACTGCAAAATTGATAAAATACTGAAAGCTCATATACAATGACCCAGCATTGAGCAAAATGTAACATTTTCCTAAATGTTGGTGTCATTGTCCCAGGAACCAAATCATTAATCCTTGATTTAGAGTGGTGTTTCCCAAAGGGGACTGGTGATGTGTATTTCTAAGGAAAGATGAAATAAAATTAAGTGGTACACAGATAATCATTTGGTTATATTAAGTAACATCATAAAAAGTGACTCATTTGTGTTTTGTTGCCTTTTAGTTTGATCACATCACAAAGAAAGTCTTAATTTGATGCCAGTAAAAAGTAGTCTTCAGTCTTTAGGTTTTTTCTTTAGGGTTTTTTTTTTTTTTTAGTTCTTTCTATCATGAAAAATACAGATTCCAGACTTATCTGCTAGCAGACAATATATCTAGCTAGACCTTTCCATTTTTTTCCATTGTAGTTGTTTCCCATTTATGGAAAGCAATACCAGTTTTTTACTTATGATAGTGACATGCCTTCTTTATAAATATGTAAAAATTGGAAATTGATTTAAATCAAAATATTGATTTTAGTAAGGATAACATGTCAATAAGGCAAAAAATGTGATGTGGAACTTCACTGACTGAAATTTTGATTTGAGTAACAGGCTCCAAAGTCTCCACAGGAGAAACAGGTAATTTTTCTGTAAAAACCCAGTAAGCTAACAGGGAAAATCAAGCTCAAGGAGAAACCAGGCTGACAGTTGTTTCTTTCCGTGGTTTGTGGCCTGGCCTGCAAGCTAAACAGTCTCCTGGAGATGATAGGGTGAATGGAGTAGGGTCAATGGCTAAGGCATAACCCAGAGATCCTAGCCTCAGTAACCTTCCATGGACCAACACCTTGGAATCTCAGAGGTATTTTCTCATAGAGAGAAATAGGTTTGGAAACATACCCAGGTGAAGCTGCCCATTTCACCTTTTCTGAAATCCTTTTTCTACCTCTTGCCATACAATTTAACAAATAATTCATCATTGCATTGAAGGAATTACAATTCTCTCTCTCTCTCTCTGAAATTTAGGGAAAAACTTAAAGAGGTGGTTCAGGGTAAAAGAAAAGAATTCTAGAACAACAAAAGGAGAATTTTTTGAGTGGCAAAAAGAGGAATTCACTTTAGACAACCAAAACCAGAATAAACAAAAGTGAAGATACAATGGAACAATACAGACAAGAACAAAGAAATTTTCAAATTTCTATAGTTAGGGAGAATAAACAATAGAAAGCCAATGTGCGCTTAACTGGCATTCTTGAAGAAGCACTCAGAACAAATGGAACAATAAAAGACTAGAAGGAACTTAACTGAAATGAAAACTTGAGTCAGCAGGTAAGAAGCACAAAGCACACACTGTGTCAAAGAAAAATAGGTACAGACTCATCAGTAATAAAATGCACAAGATTTAAAAAAAAAAAGAGAAACAAGGTTAAATGACAATGAAGCAAAGTCTTCAAAATTAAGAGCATGATGGTGTGACTCATGATGCATATTCTGCCAACTTGTCCCTTATACATAAAGGCTATTGACAGTCATTTCTGAGCATGAACAGACTCAGGGTTTCTACACGCTCAGAAAAAAAAGTTCTTTATGCTGACATGCAGTCAACCAAGAGATGAACCACAATAAAGAAATAATGAAGAGAATCAAAGATTCTAAGAAAATACTGGGGAAAATATACTGGAGAAGAGTTCTGATTTGTTTTAAATATAGAATTAGAACCAAAGACCTATGGAATTTATGATTAAAGAACAAAATGTAAACATTAAAAACTCTTACACTCTGAGAATAATTATATACCAAACAAACATCAAACAGTGGGGAAAAGGGCAGTAGAAGGAGTGTTAAACATGTAAACGTACTATCTTTAATGGTCACAAAACTATCTAAAAAGGGATACGCAAGAACTGCTGTTTTATAAAGCAAGCAGGATTCCAACTTCTTGATGATATTTGTTGTAGTTCTTCTTAACTTTAAAGGAGATATTTTAGGAATTTTTGTGGCATAGAAACATTTAGCAGTTCAGATGTTTGTTTCTACAGTATTTTACTTTAGCTCCTTACTAAATTAAATTTAATTTTATTTAAAAATAACTAGGGAGTAAAGTCCCACTGTTGTTCATTGATCTTTCTGCTCTGTTTCTACACACAGAGACCTATTCAGATGATCTGTTTCAAATATTCATGACTATTTCTGGGAAGTGATATAATCATGTACTTTTTTAAAAAAAAATCTTCAACTTTTCTATCTTGTTTTTATGTCATTGTTTTTAAATAATATGGTAGAACCTGAAGATGGCCCCATTACCTTTTTCCTCAGGTATTATTCCTATGTTGATGATACATGGCAAGGATTTTGCAGATGTAAAGTTACTGACTAGTGGACTTGAAGATAGGAAGATTTTCTGGGTGGAGCTAGCCTCATCACATAAGCTTTTTTTCTTTTTTTTGAGAACTGTGTCCAGCTGATAGCACAAAAAGAAGTCAGATACTGGGATGAAGTATGAAGGCCTTCCACTGAAGAGAGATAGCCTGCTGCTGGCTTTGAAGCTTAAAGAGGCTACATGGAAGGCCCTAAATGCTGCTTCTAGAAGCTAGGAGTAAGCCCTGGTCAACAGTCAGGAAGAAAACCAGGACCTCAAGTCACACAACCGTAAGGACCTGAATTCTGCCGACCACCTGAATGAACCTGGAGGTAGGTTCTTTGCCAGGACTTCCAGTTCATGTCCAGAATTTCCAGTTAAGAGTCCAGCTTTTCCTGCATCTTGATTCAGCTTTGATTATGACCAGAGAATCCACTGGGCTGGCAAGGAGTTCTGACCTACAGAACCGAAATCACAAATGGGTGTTATTTTAAGACCTTGGGTTTGTGATCATTTGTGAGACAGCAACAGAAAACTAATTTGAATAATAAACATTTTTCTTCATGCAAGACATACAAAAATAGACTCATCATCCTTGGGCCATCCTCACCCTCTTGCAATTCTTTGTTCTTTATGAATTTGCAGAGCTCAAAATATGTCCAGAAATCCCAAATGCTCTGTAAGAAAATGAACTATTTTGCAACAGCTGGAAGATTCCAGTTTAGGATTGACATCTGTGGAAACTTTGAATCAGATGATGACTTTTGTACTAGTTGATTTTTTTTAAACAATAAAAAGGTTTTAGATTTGTAAGTAGACACATTAGTGACAGAGAACTAGGGATGAAGGGAGTGTGGGGGTGGGTAGGAAAGCGACAGACTGGGAGACTGAGTGAACAAAGACTAGTGAAAATATCCCTGTCCCACCTCATCTTTCCTCCAGGCCCAGTCCTCAGAAACAATCATCTTAACTCTTTTAAATATTTTCTTCTGGAGCTAGAGATATAACTCAGCAGTACAACATCTGCATGGCAAGTGCAAGGTCTTGAGTTCAATCCCCCCCCAAAATAAATAAGTAAATATTTCCTCTGATGTTATCTACATATCTTCAAATAATATATTTCCTTCAATTCCTGGTACCAATAATAATAAATTTCATATAACTATTTATCTATCTACCTTGTACCTTATCTGTTACCACCTTCCTTGATAAATGAAGATTCAGCTCATTTTCACTAGCAGTGCCCTTTTTATACAGTTATCTGACTTCTCTGTCAGTTACCTTTGTGAAATTGAAATACTCACACCTTTATTTTTTGTTTTATCAACTAAGGGGAGTATTTCCTGATTCCTTACTTTTTAAAATGAAGTTAACAACGCCTTACTCCTCCCTGTAGTCTTTCCCCTGTCTACCTCCCAACTTCTGCCCTGTATACTTTTTAGGATAAGAACATTTACATTCTATTCCTAGCCATAATTAACTCTTCCACAGACTGATCAAAAAAAAAAAAAAAGGAACATCACTTGAACAGCATTTACATTGGTGTGACTCTGTGAATGTTACTCTCTGCAGAGGCCAAATGTCTATGAGGACTGCTCTTCCTTTCACTGTAGGATTCCTTGCATATCCCTGTGGATCCTCTTTGCCTTTCTTTTCTCTTTATCATAGCTCATTGTATCCCCGATTCTTCATCCAACCAGGTTTTGGTTGAGTTTTTAAGTATTCTTTTCTGAGGTTCACCATCCTCCTGTTGTGTAACTGACATGGTTTACCTTCTTGGCTTTCTTGGATGGATCCAGGCTGGCCAAGGTCATATTTTCCTCCCTTTCAGGTGCTACCTTTGTTTCCCTGCAGCATGTTTTCAAGTACATTTTTAACAGCAGGTGTGTGAAAGGTCAATTTGTGAGCCCACCTCTTCCCCAAAAGCTTTATCCTATACTTACCTTTGGCTGATATTTTGGCTGAGTATGAAATTCTAGACTGAAAATCATTTTCCCACAGCATACTGAAGGCATCAATACTATTCCCAGGGCCCAGTATTGCCAGAGGGAAGCCTGATGTCTGTTTCATTTTCATTCTTTTATACAAGGCTCATCTTATTGGAAAAATTTCAATTTTTCTTTATCTTTGATGTTCTAAAATATCAAATTATATGAGTAAGTGGGTCTTGTGTTCCAACTCTGCATTTTTCATTCAGTCCAGATGTCTGGCTGCCAGCCCTGGGAAATTCCTGGGTTTCTTTGATCCCATCTTCTCTCTGGACTTCCTTGCTCGCTCTTTCTGAATCTACTCAATTGGATAGTGGATCTCCCATAATTATTCTCTAGACCTTTTGCATTTTTTTCTTACTTTAAAAAAAACTCAACTTTTGTGTCTACTTTCCTCCAGGGTTGCTCACCTCCACACGCACACACTTTGTTATTTATTACTTTATGGCATATTTTTATATGCCTAGAGATCCTTCTTTATCCTTTGAATTGTGAGACTGAAACCCCCCAAAAGCCAATTAGGAGTTCTGTGCATCTGGGCAGGACATGTTAACTGGAAGGCTTGAGGCGCTGGTATGTCCTGAATATTAGAATGTTCTGATTTCTTCCCTCTGGAGATTTTTTAAAATGTTCAACACTGAAATTTCTCCTGGATGATAAGGGACCTTACTTCAGGGATCAGGATAGGCTGAAAGGCCCACCGGACCCACAAGTAGGCTTCCAACGGCTCCCTGTTTTGGGCCCTGTCTCTCACATCCTCTGCCACACTGAATGTTGTCACAGCTTAAGTGTCTCTGAGATTGGGCTAGGACTATCAGCTGCCTCTTGTCCTGCAGCATTTTTCTGTGTGTTCTCCAGACAATGATCCCCAAACTTCTTGCTATTCCCTGGATTGTTGTAACCCTGAAGCGGCGTGTGTGCTCCACTTGAGAAATCACCCATTCAGACTGTGGCTTTCCTTCCCTGGCATCACAAAGCTTGTGAATGCCTGAGCCTGGACTCAAACTTACTCTGTAATCCCAAAAGACAGGTCCCTGCCAGTGACTACAGCATTCTAATAACTGCATGGTTAATGACTGATAAAGATGAGGAGGAACCAGGGCCCATTTTTCATTATAGATTTGCTCACTTTAAGTGCTTTCCATATCTTGCGGTCATATTCTTTCCTTCAAAGATTCCAAACTCAAATATTCACATAAGCCAGAGAGATAAAGAGGCTGGCTAGAGTGGCAGTGATTTGGAGGGGGGGTGTATCTCATTCAAAGTGACAGTCACCACTCAGCTGTGGCCACTTACTGCTACCCAGGAATGCTAGCCTCCCACTGTAACCTAATCTGATTTTCTAAAATTTCAGTTATTAAGTAATGATTCAAAAAGGTTGGCATATAACTCAAGTTCAACTGTGGCTATAGGACAGCTATGGCACTACTTTGCTGCCTCTACAGTTTGCATGTGTGAGAGAAAACCTGAACCAGGGTTGTGGAAGAATCAGAAAGTGCAAACTACTGCCCCAGCTATCATAGAGCCTGGTTAAAACCAACCCAGGCAGTGTGTCTTCCTTAGCACCTATTTCTCTGGAAAATGGGTCCTTCTCTTAACATTCATAGCTCCACTGCCTTTCTTCTATCCTGAGCCAGCTGCCTTCTCTTCTTTCCTGTTCTTGACTAATTTTACTCCAAGAAATCATTCCCATTTTGGATAACAGAGCCCAAAATATATTTCATCATGAATACTACACAGGTGTTGAAGGAGGTGGAGAGGAGGCTAAGACCAGAAACTTTTAGAAGTGATCTGGTGCTTGTACAGTGAGAATCCAATCTGCCAACAAGGGAACACTGTCAGTGGATTTGGAAAGAAGCATAGTAGAAAATACGATCTCTACCATCAGTGTCTGAACTGCTTCAGCCATTAGCCACAGGCCTGCCTGGAAATTGGGAAACAGACCAGAAATTATTTTACATTATTGAAACAGTTTCTGCATCTATAAAACTGGGATCATAAAAATAGCTGTTTGTACTTCAAAGCATTATTCCGAGAACCGAGTAATATAATGTGCAAGGTGGTGTTATTGTTACTGCAAATAAACCATCGCCTCTGTTGGAGAAATTAAGAATGCATTTGGATTGCACAAAGCTTGGAGGAGGAAACAAAACTAAAAAATATCCCAAGGTTATTCTGTGATGAAATTTCCAGTCATTTCAGAGTTGATGTCATTCCATCTGATGCAATAGACTGCAGTTTATTTTATGTAATTAAACCTATTTAAATAACAAGGCATTTAAAATAACAAGATGTATCAGAAAAGATGGTGAGACCATCACCAGAAGTCCTTGGAATATCGTGTTTCTTATATCTAATTAATGGAATGGGAGGAGTCCTTCTGGAAGACTTGAATTCTCCTTAATTTTCAGGAAATTGGGCTGGGGATTTAGCTCAGTGGCTTAAGTGCCTGCCTGGCAAGTGTGAGGTCATGAGTTCAATCCCCGGTACCAAAAAAAAAAAAAAATTTTTTTTTCAGGAAATTTATTTATATGCTGGTCAGCTTCTTTTGAACCCCCCTTACACTTCACAATCTCTTGGGAAACTGACAGATAACTGTGGTGTCAAGGCCACATGGAGTTCCCACTGAATTCAGCTATCAGAAAATCAGACACTTCTAAAATTCCTTTGGCTGGCAGACTTTGACCTGCTACCTCAGAGGTGATGTCTGCTCTGCCATCCCATTTCATCATTATCGTGTACATTTTGTAACTGGATGGTACAAAGATTCTTGTACAAATATGTTCACAAAATCAATTTTAAAATCAAACAAATTGAAAATAACATATATGCTTACAATAGAGAAATTGTTAAACAAGTCATATATTTATGACGAAGGATTATGCAGTCATGAAAGATATATTTACCCCCTGGTTACCACCGAGGACTGGTAGTACCACAGATGTCATTCTGCTGGACTGGACCAGGGAAGACTAAGAATGCCTACTGTCCAGGGTAAGCCTGCTGATACCACCCGGAAGCATGATTATAACTGATACAGTCCATCCGTGCCAGACTGGTTAACCTGTGTGCCCCATGGGAAGGTGACATTTGCAGCTGTCACAGGTAGAGCTATTCACATCAGACAGTCATACATGGTAACCTTCAGGGAAATGAATACAGCAGCCCCTGTATAATCCATGCACAGTTGCATCTGGAAACATCCCTGAAGTCACCAATGCACCAGCAGGAATGTCATCTGAATAAGAACGACTGGGTCCCAAGAACATGGAACAGAAGACCCAGGAGGAACTCAGCTGTACCTATCAATGGAAGCAAAGTTCTGTGCACTTGTTCTAAAGCTATAATTGAATTCTAAAGAAATTTTAGTAAAGTCATTACTTTTATCCTTGACCCTGATGCATGAAATGGTGAAGGTGTTTCACCTCAAATCAAAGCTCAGCAGAGGATCCAAAGAGGATAAGGAGCTTTCTAGAATAAATGTCTCAGAAGCAGCAGCAGCAGCTAAGCCAGACCCAGAGATTTCCCTGATAAGTAAGTCGCAGTCATGAGAGCAGCAGAGCAGTTCTGATATTAGTGTCCTGGCTCGATCTTACAGGCCTCTCCTAACTCAAGGTCCAGTGATCCCTACTCTAGATGCTATGGGGCAGGGCCGGCATAAGGATTATTTTATCAGAAAGTCTCTTATATATGGAGCCAGAAGTGGAATTGCTCGGGTGCCCTCTAACAGTGCACCACAAATAGGACAGGGAGTCACTCTCCAATTCATCCTGGATGACTGACCACAGTGCGCTGGTGTCATGGGTGGGGTCTTGACCAGAGCATTGGTAATAGCACCCACTAGAGCCATGGCAGCACCAACAGAGTCTGTGATTCCTGCGTGGACTATGGTGGCACAGCCCAGGTGTGGACTTGTACACGTGGGACCCCGAGAAGTCACTGAGAGCGTCTTTGATAGGGACCAAGGATCCTATATGAGAAGGTAGAGCAGAGCATCAAGGAAACTGGTGACTCTATCTTTGCCCACAGGAAGGTGAGGCTTAAGCAGCTTATATATAAACAGGGAAACTGAGCTAAAGAGATTTTTTTTTAAAGAATGATTTGCCCAAAGCTAGAAAGCTATTAAATGACACAGCCAAAACTCTCTCTCGGAGCTTCTTGATTTCTGTTGGTTGTGTTGGATCATAAAGCCTTCAGGAGTAGCATCCAAGTAATGCTAGTAATCCAGTTAGATAGAAAACAGAATGTACCAGGGAAATAGCAAAGTTAAAGTCAGAAAGATATTTTGGACTATATTTTGGAGGAGTTTGCACTAATTTGGGCAGTAGTAGTCTGATCCAGAGGTTTACTGTAGCCTGCAGCCAGATCTGCTCACCATCTGGTTTTGGTCTATGCATTAAGAATAGTTTTACAGATGAATATTCATGAACATTCAATCAATCTCCTAATAGGGAGCACTAACTTGGAGCCCCACTTAATTGAAATATTATCTCACAAAAAAGAATTCCATTCTTCTCATTAGTAGAACTGTAGAACAAAACATTATATTCAATGGTTGTATTTTTATTTTAATCAATAAAAATATGCTTTCTATTTTGTTGTATAAGTACCTATATAACATCCTTAGTTTGGCATCTTGGCCTACACAGTCTAAATATTTAACTATTCAGCCCTTTACAGAAAAAAAATGCCACCTCTGGACTCAGTGATAGGAAAAATCCATGAAGTATAAGTTTTGGTACACTCTTGCCCATAAAAATGACGGGTTTTCATTTTCTATATGTATTTATTTAAAGTAATGTACACAACTAATGTCTACAAGCAAGGTAGTGAATGTAAGTAGGGCTAAGTAGTCAAATTGCATAAGTTCAAACTCTAGAAAAATCACTTACTGGCTTTGTAACATTGGACAAATTTCCTAACCCTCATGCCTCAGTTTCCTCATATGACAAACAGGAATAATAATATACCTCTTTTATTGAATTATGTGAGAATTTAATTATATATAAAGTTCTTAGTACATAAGAAGAGCTACATAAGAGTTAATAATGGTACCCACATTTTAATTCACACACAAGTAGAAATTCAAAACAAGGTGATAATGAAAGTCCTGAGTTTTCTTCTGGCATCTTCTCTTGTGGCCTCATCTTTTCTTGTAGCATCTCTCATTATCCCTAGGTTTTGATGGAAGAGACCAAAAAGGTGATTCAAGTGACTTTGTCAGGGGACAGAGGCAGGTGGCAGATGAGACAAGTCATTGATGCTTGGAAATAGGATGGCCTGATTTGGGGGCTGTGATAAGCCCCTTTTAAATCAACTCTTTCTATTATCAAAGAAGCCATCTGCATAACTGCGCGTTTAGGTTGTTCTTGAGCCTTTTCTGGATGCCAGAACCACGGAGGTTATAAAGCTGAATCACAAACAGTACTTGCCCTTAGGAAGCTCATGGCAGGGCAAGAGGGGACATGAAAACAAGTGTGTGCAGTGGCGTCTCGGTTATTTGCAGGCGCTTGCTTAGGACATAGTGGAGAAGAGGCAAATGCTCAAATCCACTGGGAATGGAGGATCAGAGAACCTTCTGGGGGTTGGTCACACATGGGTGCAGGACTAAAGGGTGAGTGGGCATGGGCCTGGGCATGGGAAAGAGTCGGTATTCCAGGCAGAGGGAGGAGCAAGAGCAGAGATTCAAAGGCGTAGGCACAACCCTGGATCTTCTGGGGACTGAAAATGCCCAGAGACCCAGAGTAATGAGGCTGGGAAGGACAGAGCCACGGGCCGGACCACAGTGTGCCAGGTCTTGGTGCCAGGATGCTCTATAGGAGCTGGGGGATCATTGATGGCTTTATAGAGCAATGCCACAATTGAGACATTTGTTTCAGAAAGACCCAATCACATACTGAAATAACTTTTTTTTTAATAGCACAAGCCAGTCACCCACTCCCCAACAGGCTCTGATTATAGTGTCTTTCTGGTACAACAAACATTGGAAGGCCTTCACAATCTAAGGCTTTTTGTTTTAATTATTTTAAAAATATTTTTTGACCACTTTGAATTGCTGTCAATAAATCCTTTGAACTGATGTCAATGGTATGCTAATGAGCAATTTGTTTGAGGTCTCCTCAAAAACTGAATTTAATAAACTTGACCTACATTTGCCATCAAGAGGCTTGGATGTCCTCTTTGATGCTAAAAATGAAAACCTGTGGTTTGGGAACCTAATTTTTTACAGTGAGGTTGATTTGAAGCAGGGAGGAGAATGAAAGGGTTTTTCCCACAGTGAGGAAACCTAACTACTGAATTCTAACTATTGAGATCTAACTAGTTCTCATCCTTGGAGTTCTTTTCTCCCTCTGTCTTCTCATCCATTTACTGAACTGGCTGATCTACCTTTTTTGTAAACAAGCAAATGCCTCTTTTCAAAAACATTAGTTTAACATCAGTAACTAAGGTTAGACTAACTTTTGTTGGAAGATAATCTTGTAGCCTGGAGGAAGTGGCAGCCCCAAATAAGCAAGAACTTTGCCACATTGAAGTTTTTGGGTTTAGGTTTTTGGTCTTCAAAGTAATTAATGCATGTTCGCAGAAGAAAATATAGTTTTCTTGAGAAAATAATAAAGTGGGGGAAATTACCTTTTATCCAGCCATCTAGAGACATTTTGGGCTACTATTTTGGAATAATTTTTCCAGTACATTTATCCCTCTTACTGTAGGGGATGGTTCCAGAACCCCTTCTCAGATTTCAAAATCCAAACCTCAAATTTCTTAAGTAAAATGACATAGTACAGTCTACCTTGGTTCACAAACTTGATTCTTTCCCTAATTCTGGTTGCAAACCAAGTTGGACAACAAGTGAATCAAATTCAATGGTTAGGGCAGGGATATAGCTCAGTGGCCCAGTGCCTACCTAGCAAGCACAAGGTCCTGAGTTCGATTCCCAATGCAAAAGCAAAAACAAATTCAATAGTTAGGTTCAAAGTTGACTTTGTTGATTTGGTTCTCATCTAGTTTGACTTGCAGCCACAACTGTGGAAAGAATTGAGTTCATAAACTGAGGCGCTCCTGTATTTGCATATAGCCCTGTATATCCTCCCTGTACAATTCAAATCATCTATAGATTACATTATAATGTCTAATATAATAGAAGTGCTATGTAAATAGTTGTTATACAATATTGTTTAGAGAAAATAACAAGAAAAAGTCTCTACATGTTTGTTACAGTCTCTTTTTCTTCTTTCAAATATATTTAGTGCACAGTTGGTTGAATTCAAGGATGTGGAATGTACAGATAGAAAGGGCCAAATGTATTTTATTTCCTTTCTTATTTCTAACATACCCAGGAATCCTATTAAGAACAATATTATATCTTGCTTTTTTTGGTTTAACATTATATTATAGGCATTTCCCTACGTGAGTAAAATATAGTAAACATGATTTGTAATGACACTTAATAGCCCATAACTTGGATATGGATTAATTTTATAACAATCACCTACAACAAACTTTTAAATTCTTTAGAATATTTTATAGTTATAAACATCACTGTGATGAAGAATTTTTGCCAAAAAAAAATCACATTATTACAGTCGAATGGATTCAGAGAAGAGGTGTGAATGAGCTTTTTATGGCTTTTTTCACCCAGAATTGTAGATTGAACCCAGGACCTCATGCATGCTAGGCAAGTGCTCTACCACTATGGTATATCCCCGGTTCTTTTATGGAGATAAAAGATAGTAACAACTGAAGTTAAAAATAGTTATATATATATATATATATATATATATATATATATATATATATACACACACATATATAAAATAGCATTTAACACAATCAAAATGTTATAAAGCCATCACCACTACTTCTAAAATATTTCATCATCCACAGTATAAACTCTGTACTAAGTACTAACTCCCTGATAACTCTGTTTCTCCCTCCCCTCAGGCCCTGGTAATCTCTGTTCTACTTTCTGTCTCTACGACTTTGCCTATCTTGGGACTTCACATAAACACTATCATACAATATTCTTCCACCTGTGTTGGGCTTATTTTACTTAACATAAAACTTTCAAGGTCCATCCATCTTGTAACATATGTCAAATTCTCATACTTTTTATGACTGAATATTTGATCATATCTTTTATACCACATGTTCTGCTTATCTCTTCATCTGTTGGTAGGCATTTGGGTGGTTTCTGCCTTTTGACTATTGTGACTAATGCTACAATAAACATTGATGTACAAGTTTCTGTTTGAGTCTCTGCTTTCAATTCTTGAGCATATAACCTTGAAGTAAAACTGCTGTATTATATGATAATTCTATATATTTAACATGTTAAGGAAACATCAATTTCCAGAACTGGAAATTTTAGATGAGACTGGGTTTTATGTATATAAGAATGGTTAAGAGGAACTCTTACCATAGACACAAAGTCCCTCAAAAGATTGGTGAACCATTATATGTTTACATGTTTGAAGTTTCAAATAAATGCTTAGAGAATATGTTATCACTTTTAATGGTTTCTCTTTTTTTTTTTTTTTTTTGTACCAGGGATCGAACTCATGACTTTGCACTTACAAAGCAGGCACTTAGGCCGCTGAGCTAAATCCCCAGCTGGTTTCTTTATTTTTACCAACATTTTATTGACCAACCAGTCATAAACCAGGCTTCAACCATACATGTGAAAGCAGTGCAAGAGTAGAGTCCTGGTCTAAATGCTCTAGATTTTAGGGAAATGTTCAACAAATTTATGAGAGTCTTTTGAGTGCATTCTGCAGCATACAGTTCTGAGAGATACAAAGAAATCTAGAAAAAAGAGTTCCTTTTTGTTCATCCATTCAAATGTGTTTGGGAAAATCAGGAAGCCAAGCCACACCTTCCTGTGAGCCAGGGGAAGCTGCCATGGGGAAAAGGAAGAGAATTAAGAAGCCAAACTACACCTTCCTGGGAGCCAGCCAGTGCTCCAGCTGGGAGACAAAAAGAGCAACAACCCCTACCCCATCCTCCTCCACCCCACCCGCTTCCCTGTAAGCAATGGGCTGATTCAGAGGAAGTCAGGCTGAGATGACAGCAACTGAACTAAAAAAATAACGTGGTTTTTTTTTTTTTTGGTACTGGAGATCAAATTCACGACCTCGTGCTTACCAGGCAGGCACTTATGCTGCTGAGCTAAATCCCCAGCACTAAAAAAAAATAACAATGCTTGTATTGTTTGATTGACTTTGCAGGCCTAAACTTGTAGTCTGAGCATCTATTTGGAGGCTAACGATATGCATTATAGCAAATGGGGATTTCTTCCTGTCTTGCTTTTGAAATCCAATGTTTTGTTCTGTTTTACTGTTTTGTTTTACTCTGGTAACCTGAGCAACTATTTTAAAGATAACAACATGCAAAATAACAGCCATTGTTAAATTCCTATCATCTTGTTTTGAAAACCTATATAGCTATTGTTTTTTGTTTTTGTTGTTGCTGCTGTCATTTTGCTTTAGTTGTTTTTATGGTCTGTTTGCTTCTCAATTTTTGTTTTTTGTTTTTTCTCTTTAAAATAAAAAATAAAAGTGTTTGAGAAGAAAGTTCCACAATGGGTAAAGCCCTGTTCTATGTTCTACATAAACGAGTGTCATGTGAACCAAGCCAAGGGAAATACTCAAGAAAAATCAGGAGGCATGTCTCACAGCAGTGCAATATTAACCTTCAAATGACTTGATAATAAGTAGTAGGCATCTATGGACTCTTAATCCTTGAAGGTCCCTGTAAGGCTTGCATATACTTTTAGAAGGTTGGGGCATTTCAATTAGTGTTTTGGTTTCCTTCTGCTGTTGTAAGAAATCACCACATATTTGGTGGTTGCAAACAACACAGATGTACTATAGTTATGTACTATAGCTAGAGGTCTGCAGTGAGTCTTATGGGTTAAAAACAAGGTGTCAGCAGGGCTGTGTTCCTTTGTGAAGGCTCTAGGATCCCTACCTTTGCCCTTTGTAATCTAAAGGCTACCACATTCCTTGGCTTGGGGCCCACTTTTCCCCATCTTCAAAGACCATTTCTCCATTTTCAGTTTCTGTCATCACAATGCTTTTCTCTCTGACCCTTCAGCCTTCTTCTTATGAGGACCCTTAGGTGATATTAGAACCACCTAGATAATCCAAAATCATTTCTCCTTATGGAGATCTTGAGTTTTATCACATCTCCAAAGTTTCTTTCACCAAATAAGGTGACATAATCACAGGTCACAGGGAGTAGGATATGAACACTTGGGGTGGTGGGCATTGCTCAGCGCACTATGGGTGGGTAAGATCTGAAAAGAGAGAGAAGGAAAATGTGATACAAAGAGCATGTAAAGAGCATTTGTCAATTTGATAGCCAGTGTGCAAACATCCTTTATTATTGGGGATGAATGCCAAGAAAAATGTGAGACAAGTTCCTCTCTCCACTAGAAGGAGGCACATGACCCAAGTGTGGTGATATGATGCTCCCACACTTAATTTTGGCTAAATTGCTTCACTTTCACTCAGTTGCTCTTGAGCTTGCATTTAGGTACCTTATTAGAAACAGTCACATGAAGCTTATTATTTTTTTATGAAGCTCATTATTATGATTACTTCAGGGACATTGTTGAGATGAAATTTCACTTCATTGCACCTTTCATGTTGGAAAATTGCTTTTAGAATTCATTAGCAGGAATATTTTCCATTGTTCTGAGGATGTGCTTTACTTTCAACTCACAGAGGTGTTGATTCCTGGAATCAGGTATTTCCCAGCCCTTGTGAGAGGTCAGCTTGTAGAAATTTGAAGGTACAAATTAACGACATCCCTCTTTCCTTCAGTGTTGGAAACTGACCAAAGGCAGACCCAAGGGCCCCGGTGAAGTTCATGTTCAGTATCAGCTTTGCTGTCTCAAACTCAGGCATTTGTAAACTTTGATGGACATGGAGGTTGTATATCTTTAGTTCCAGAAAATCTAGAGGCATCGAATGTCCTGTCTTGATTTTCAACAGTGAATCTTTATGTCAGGAATGATGTAGGGGAGAGTTATGGGTCTGTCCTAAGCACATTTATACCTTCATCACCTTGAGAGTTGTGGTTGCCTCACATTTATAAAACAAAGAAGGATTCAGAGAAGAGTGAACCTACAATTCAAGACACAGAGGTCCTACTGTTAGAAGGAAGCAAACAAGCATAGAAGAAGCCAAAAATGCATTCTTAGGAGTCCCTTCCTGGGAAATGGGGATATTCATTGCTGTTATACTAACATGACAGCAGAGATGCCAGCAATGTTTTCCCTAAGAAATATGTCTTCTTGGATGCTTTGTCTCCAGACCTTGCCACGGCTCACTGCTAAAGCATCATTCAGCTCAGTTGTCACTCTTAGAGTCACTTCCATCTTGCTCAATTCGCTGTATCCTCCTCCTACCTCCATCACTTCCCTCTCATCACCCTACTTCCTAGTCGTTGTGGCATGGGCCACTATCTGAAATGACTCTGTTCATATGCTTTTTTTTGCTTGTTTGCCACATCATCTTCCTCATTCTAGGATGCAAGTTCCATGGAAGTAGGGAGTTTTTCTGTACTATTTTTTATTAGTATCCCTAGTGCTCAGTCTCTACACACAGGAGAGCTGACAATTCATGTTGTTAAGTGAATGAAGGACCCTCCCTGGACCAAGGCATGAACTCCCAAATGCCCACAATTATTCAACTCCAAGCATTATCAGTGCTCCTTTCCACCACCTGTTTATTACCCATCTCTTCTTTTTGATCCTCCTTACCCTAGTGTTCAGGTCCTGAGACAGTTTTGATGGCAACAGTTGCTCAGTCTCTTGCTCTCTCTGTCGCACCCTGCCACCAGGCATTCCTCCTAAATGTTACCCTGCCACTTCCCTGTCGGAAGTCTGGCCTTCAGTGCCGCTCCACTCAAACCACTAGGCTGGTTTCTAGCAGAGTGGAGCAGAGAGTCACCCCCAGCAGGATACAGTGGAATTGGGGTGGGGGCAAGAGCACGCAGCTTGAAAGCAAAGTATTGCTTTCTCTCACTACTTTGCTTTGTTTTGTACTCATGATATTTAATTATCTGTGTGTCAAATATTGTTGTGAGAAATCTGAGATTTTGAGTTTATTAAGGGGGTAAAGGTATAGTTCTGGAGAGTTCAGAGAGATGTCAAATTCTCTGTGTCCTAAACAGGTCCTGAAATCTCACCCTGTAGTACTGTTACCCACATGTGTCCTCTCTTTTGGGCTCTGCTTGGGAAGCTCATTCTCTCCTCAGGAGCTAACTCTGAGGCTACGCCTGGGACAGCCTCACATACTTTCTCTGTGATGGTTAAATCTTGATTGCCCACTTGACTAAACGAACAGATGTCTAGCATATCAACAAAACACATCTGAGGGTATATCTGGATGGGTCATAGGAAGATGACCTTGGGGACTATGTCTGATTCCTGGTCCTGTCCTCTGGCTCTTCCTTGCTTTGCTTCCTGGCTGCTATGAGTTGAGCAGTTCTCCTCCATCGTGACCTTCTGCTGTGATGGCTCTGTCTTGGAGCCAGCTGACTATGGACTAAAGCCTCTGAGGCTATGAGGCAAATAAACCATTTCCTCTTTAAGTCACAGGTGTCAGGAAGTCTGTTCCAGTGACAAGAAAACTGATCAGTACATTCTCTTTCCCTAGTAGCATCAAATAACCCACTCGGTGGCCCTGTAATACTATATTTTCAGCTCTGGTGCGTCAATATTTTGTGCTTATTTGGAGCCTCCATCAAATCAGATCCTTCGAGGGCAAGACACTCAATAAACCCTTTTTAATAAATTAAAAACCCAGACTTTTTCAACCTCCCCTGAACAAGATAGGACTAATTCCAGGTCCATATCAGGATTGCATCTACATGTGGCTGCAGTTCACAGGGAAACTCAGAGTTACACAGAGAGTCTAGCAGTTTGCTACAATATTGATATAAACTAGCCGTGTCAGTTGATGTCCTTTTTACAGATTAAAAAAAGGCAAGCTTCAAAGAGGCTCAAGGGACTTGGCCAATATCTTATTCATCTTCTCTGTACCTAGAAGCAGAATCATCTTTGACAACTCAAGAAATATTTATCGGCACTCTTGTGTATGCCAGAAGCCCCCTGGATGGCAGAGGAGATATCTTATAACCAGCTATGACAAGATAGCCCAGGGAAAGGGCATCTTATCCAGCTGAGAGGTTAGAAGAGGCATGTTGGAGAAATGACAGCTAAGTGCAACTCCAAGGATGAGGAGAAGTTGGGCAGGCAAAAGGCCAGAGAGAAAAACATTCCAGGAAAACAAAATGAGCTGGAAGCCTGGAAAACAGGACCCTGCAGGGGACTTCAAGTGCTTGCTGAGAATCTGATGTGTGTTGTTGCCAGCTCTGGGGTTACCATGAAAACAGAGACCCTCCCTTCAAGGAGTTTACAGTAAAAGATCTGTGAAAAGTGAACTAATAACCCTTTGGAGTGTTGTGTTCTGCTTCACCTGGGGAACAAGAAGTCTGGACAGTCTGTATATAGTTCTGTGCACTCACCTTTCTTCTCTTCTGGGGGCACCTCAGTCTCCTGTGGTAAGCCCCATAACTCCCAGAGCTCTACTCAGTCCTCTGGGACAGTATTAGTGAATGTCGCAAAGACAGAAAATCAGAATAGTTGATGGGTGACCTGGAGGGTTGCATCCTCTGCTATTATTTTCACCATTGCTGCTACCAGGGCCTCTAATAAAATCTGGAGTCTAGGGTAGAGCTCGTCCAAGAGAGAAAGTGCTTCCTGACAGGGATGGCAGCTATGATCAGAGACAGGGGAAAAGAGACCTTTTTCCACAGGGAAGGTTGCTGCAAGCCACAGTGACTTCACAGCATCTTAGCCTGGTAGCTCCTATACCTTTCAGGTCCTGGGAACACAGAAACATGCTTACAAGGACACTGGGTGGCCCAGGGACAGGGAGCCATCTACCTGAAGTCATGTGTATCCCAGGAAGTAGCATCTTCTCCTAGGGCCACTGCCTTCCCAAGCAGGGACATCTTTACCCATTTGTCCTAATGCCAGCTCTGTCTCCCACCCCATGACGACTGGCATCTTTTTTTGTGGGGAGTGCGAGAGAACAAGACTCTTCTCTGGTATATAAATAACAAGCAGACAGTTGAAAGACTATCTGAGGGCTCAATCAATAATGGATGCCAGTGCTGTTGGACATCAAAGGGACTATGGGCACCCCCTTCTAAAATCTGTATTTTCCCCCTATCTGTCTCTTCTCTCCCATGGTTTCCTTACCAACCTGAAAGGTGCTGAAACCATCTTTTCCTCCTGAGCACAATGGGACAATAAGTTCATTCCTGGGGTTTTCTGGGGGCTTGTAATAGAAATTCAGTGGCCCTCTGAAGATAGAAACTGCCAAACATGCAATTTAGGAGCTGGTGACATCTCTGTTATGAAGAAAGGGTGACTACACAGAGAGAAAAGGCAACATCCAAAGCCACAGAGTAGAAAGAGTAAGGGCGGGGGCAAATGAGGGGCACTGCTGGGTAAGATCTTGGTTCCTGTTGTGTCTGACTTACCAGTGTTCTGGCAATAAAATCTTCCCCTTCCTTAAGATACATTTTGTGTATACATAAGTGTCCTTGTATCTGGAGTGACTAATTGATTGTCCAAAACTGGACATTTTAAAAATGAAAAAGATCACTATTAAAATTACTCTGGGACACAAAGTAGGACCTGGGATAATCCCAGGCAAACCAAGACTTCTATTCACCCTCCTTATACAAGGATCACTAATACAAGGATGAGGACCCCAATCTGTCCAGTATGAAGGTCCAGCTGTGGTCCCCAGGGTACACTAATGAGAGGTGGTAGGACTTTGTGGCAACAGAGCCCACTGGGAAGTCCACTGGGAAGTCCTTAGGTCACTGGAAGTGTGACCTTGAAGGGAACTGTGGAACCTCAATCCCTTCTTTTGCTTTTGCTTCTTCGTCATAAAGCTGAACAGAGTTCTCTACCACATACCCCCCACCACTGCCATCCAGCACCTCCAACAGAGGCCCACAGTAATGGATTCACCCAATTTTGGACAGGAACAACCAGAATCATGACCTTTTAAAATGATAAACTTTTTCTCAGATGAAACATATGATTTCAGGTTATTATAGCAAAGAAAAGCTAACAGAAAATTGATACCAAGGGTGGGAACCTTGACTCTAGCTGAACCTGTCAATGTGGAACAATTTTAGAATGGCTTTATGGGAGGACTTTGGAATAATTTGGAAAAGCAGGCCAGAGAAAGCTTAAAATGTTATAAGCAGAACTTAACAGGCAATTCTGGTAAGGGCTCAAACGACTAAGATACTGGTAGAAATGTGGACAATAAAAGTCGTGATGATGAGGGTACAGATAGTCATGAGCACTCTATTGGAAATGACTTCAGGCACCCTTGCTACACCATGGGGAAAAATTTGCCTACATTTTGTCCATTTCCTGATACTTTGTGGGAGGCTAACTTAACGGTAATGAATTAGTTTATCTGATGGAGGAAATTCAAGGCAACAAAACATTCAGGCTGCAGCATGAATATTATTCACTGGTTTCAGCCAAATTTACAATGAGAATTGGGAGCAAAACAGAGAATGAAAAGATGTGGAAATTTTTCAGCTTGGGGGGAAGAAAAAGGAGTGCCAAAGATACTGCCAAGGAGGTTGCAGTTGCTGAAGAGATTAGCACCAATAATAAGAAGCCAAATATTTTGTATCAGCACAAAAGGAAAGATCCCTGGAGGGCATTTCAGAAATCTGCAACACTGCCCCACCCATCACAGGTTCAGAGATGTAGGAATATAAATCAGTTTCAAAAAGTTTCCGTGGCAGAATAGTTTCATAAAAGAGTCCCAGGGTGCCCTGTATACCCTGCCTCAGCATTTACTTCTCTTATTCATCTAGCCATGGTTCAAATGACTCAGGTATAATTCATGCTGGAAGCATATTTTGGTATCGTCCACATAATGGGGGCTTTGTAAACATGCAGCATGCAAGAGTTACAGGATCATGGTAGCTTCCACCAAGATTCCAAAAGAAAGCCTGAAAGGTCAGGGAGTTTGTAGCAGGATTCAAGTCCCTGCAAGTAGCTCTTAACAGGGTGATGTATGGAGCTGTCAAAGTGAAGCTAAAGGTACATGGTGATCCCCAGGGAGGCAGAAATGCCAACAATGTCCGATATCTACCAAGAAAAGCTGCACAGAGCAGAGCCAGTGCAAGAGAATGGCTAATTGGGCTGCAACCAGCAAAGATGCAATGGGGCTGCCCAAGTCCTTGGGCACATTGTGCTCCAGATGCTGGATATGGAGCTTTGGGATTTAATTTTGACATGCTGGGCTTTGGTCTTGCTTTGGGCAATCCCTCCTTACTATTTTTCTATTCCTTCTGAGGTAGGAGATTAGGGCATAGCCAGCCATCTGGGCAAATGGGCATGCCAGGATGGTTCCTCTCCAGAAGTGCTAGCTTCGGTTCCTCTCAAAACTCAAACAGGTTTTTGGTATGATAGTCTAGACCTGACCTCAGCATGAGGAGCAGAAAATACAGAAGATGGCCACCATTATTTAAAAAAAAAAAAAAAAAAAGATGGCCACCATTAAAAAAAACCCATCAAGCTCTTGGCCACTATATTCTCTTTCTCACAGTGGCCTTCTCACACCCTCAAATGTGTATTTTCCCTACTTTTAATTAGCCTACACTTGCTCTGCAGAGCATGTTTCTTTTCCTACTTTTAATAAATGTAAAACTTGACTATCTTTCATTCTTTGGTTCTGTTCTTCGTTCAGGACAAGAATCTAGAAAGAATCTATAGAGGAAGTCCCTGGCTCCTCAAAACCTTGTAACACTCCTTTTGAAATAGGAGTGTTTAGCCTGTTCCTGTCCCACCCATGTATTTCAGAAGTATGGAGCTTTCTTTTTTATTTTTATAGGATCTCACAGTTCAAATGAGATTTCAGACTTAAGACTTTTGAGCTTTGCTAGAAGGGTTCAGACTTTGGGACTCTCAGGGATGGACTGAAGGAATAGCTTTTGTTCTGTGAGATGGACATTTGGGGTCCAGGGCAAAATGTGATAGTCCTGATTTCAAAGGTCCCCAAATATCATTGTGTTAAAAGGCTTTCTCTGGGAGGTGCTACTGGACTCAAACTCCTAAAGGGTTGAAAACCTTAGGTCATTGGGGTGTACCCTTAAAGAAGACTGTGTGGTCTCAGTTCCTCTTTTTTTTTTCTTCCTGACCATGAGGTGAGCAGTTTGCTCTGCTATGTGCTCTCCCACCCCATATCTATCTGCCAGCTCCACTAAGGGCCCAAAACAGTGGGACCACTTGGTTTTGGACTGGAGCCTCCAGAACTACGAACTAGACAAACCTTTTCTCATAGAAATTAATTTTCCCTGGTATTTTTTGTTATAGTGAGGGAAACTAACATGGGGGAAACCTACTGGTTAAGAATAAGACTGATTCCCACCATACCTATGATCTCAGTAAGGACTCTTTCTTCTTCCTGGACCTCAGTTTCTTCCATCATACAAAGAGGGGGAAAGGACATCTGTTGAATGGTGATAGTTCCATATATTCTATTCACCTTTTTAAGGTGCCACTACCTTCTAAATTACACCTTCCAGGGGATTTTTTAGAAAACTTTCCTTGCCATTTACTTTGACTGTGATCAACCCTCCTTATTTGAGCTGAAGTCGACAAGGAGTTCTTGGAGTTTTCCTTCTGCTGAGGTTCTGGGGGTGGCCTGCCATAGTTATCAAGTGAAGAGCCACTGACTGGAGCTTGTGTATGTCAAGAAAGAGCTTGAAACCATGCCCTTAGTGGGGGCAAGATCCGGCACCTCCAACCCCATATGGCAGTGTTTGAAGAATCAGGCAGGTCAGTTCTCCAGGACAGATAGGGAAAAGGGGACATTGAGGGGGAAATGCACATTCTTTCTTGTGGAGTCAGTCTCTCTCTTCAACATTGTCCCTTGCAGAATTCCAAAAATATACACAACAGGGTAGAAAAGGCTCCATCCTCCAGGGTAGGTGGGGTGAGCTATTGGGGACTATTTCAGGGTGTATCTCAGAGACTGCATGCTCAGGTATAAATCTACCAATGACTCTGGCCTCTTCAAACATCCCAGCCTCTTAGTGTTCTACACTTTGCTCTCAACAAAAAATGGGAGAAGGAATGGCCAGGATGGACTTCACCATAGGAAGGACTGTTGATCTAAGGAGGTGAGAAAATAGCTATAAAGCCAGCGTGGCATATTTCTGCCCCATCTGTGCACTCCCAGAGAGCATACGCCCTTTATTGAACCTGGAAATGATAGAAAAGTTCTAGCAACTGGGCAAAGGTCCATAGTTAGTCTGGGCAATGGAAATTTGTATGTCTGGGACAGAAGACTGTTGGTAAAGACAGGGAAGATATGGAAGTCCTGTCATAAGAGGCTGCTTTAAGTACAGATCCTTGTTGTATCCCTGGTAGAGTCCTTGTAATGATTGTAGTTAGAATGGGCCTCTCCAAGTCCCCTGTACCTGCTCTTGGTTCCAGAATCTCTTGCCTCAGCTAAGCTGACGTATATGGGATACAGTTCATAGCTGTCATGTACTGTTCTACCAGTTCAATGGCTTTGACTGCCTATTAGTCACCCTTGCAACTCTGATGCTCCATCCTCTTGTCCCCTGTCCTGGAAATTGAACATATCTTCCAAATTAGACTCTTGACTCCAGGAAAACCAAACTTTATACATCCATACTCCATGCTCATTCCTATCTCTACTTACCTAGAGCCCTTTGCCCCTTCCCAACCTCGTCTATCCTTTCAGACTCTTCCTTGAAGAGTCCCAATGATATCAGTCACATTAATTTAATTTGTAACTCACAGAATCAATTCCCCAGTTGATCTCATATTCTTTACTATTGATTGACCAGCCCATGACTAGTCCTCCCAGTTATAGGGTGTAGAGGATGGAAACTACCTTCTGCTTATTTATATCCTTACTCCTCCTATCCAGATGCCAAACTCATAGTACATGTTCAGTAAATTCTTATTAATGGTTTCATTTCCATACTGAGTTGAACTGTTTGGGTTCCTCAGATGTTGCTGTATGTTAGTGGTTTCTAATCTCAAAATGAAGATCTCCACAGGAGAAAAGTGGTATTCTGAGTATTAATAGATTGTGAAGATGTGATAATAAATGGCTTTTAGGCAAAGGCAACTACACACATCTTATCCCAATAGCAACTACGCATATTTGAGGAACAGTTGTGCCTATATGTATGAGAGAGAAAGGGTAGCCGTGGAGCACCAGGATTGCTTGCTGCAGATGTGGTCGATGACTCCTTGTTGTAACAGTATAATTGGACCCTGTGATTTGACAGCCCACAATTTAGAACCAGTGAGGTATGAAATTCACACAGATACATAACCAAGGCATCTTCTGTCTTTGCTGCTACAAACCTTGATTGCATTTAAGGTATTTGTGAAACAAATGAGATGATACAACAGAAAAGGAGAAGTGGAATTCACACAATCATAATGATTATACAATATTTATGATGATTATGTAATAACATATTTTTATCTTCAGTAGTGAGAATCATTATGGTTTAGATCTGCAATGTTCCCCACAGCCTCATGTGTTCTGAGGTTCAGCTTTGGGCAAGTGATTGGATCATAGTGTTGGGGGGCACTGTTCTCAGACATGTTTGTTTGTTTGTTTTATTTTAAAGAGGACAAAACAGAATAAAACCAATCAAACAAACCAGTGTAAGAGATGCAGGCCTAACAGTATTATGAAATCAACAATAGTTATCATAATGCCTTTTGTTGTCTTCAAAATAGCTGCAGATAACTTCGGACATAGTAAAAATCAAATAGAACAGAATAGAATAGAAACAATAAAAACGAAACAGTGAATACAATAAAGGACTTCAAAACAAACTGATAGTAAATCCAAAATTGCTACCATAACATATCTTGCTATATTTGAAATAGCTGCTCTTGCCATTGGATTTGACGTAATCAAACAAAACAAAAGAGAATAAAACTGAACCCAGCAAAACAATAGAAACAATATAGTTCTTCCAAAGCAAGACCATAGGGAATCAACAGTGGCTGCAACCCTCAGAAGGAGATCCCCCTAGATGCCACACTGCGGTACCACTATCCTCTGAGCCTATGATCAGACCGCTGGCCCTAGACCTGCAATGTCAGTGAAACACCAAAGCACCACAGGCATCCAAGTGCACTTCACCTCCATAGCTATCATCGCAGCCTGTATTTATCCAGATAAATTCGCTTCTGGGGAGAGAGGACAGGCTGTGGGATAGTACTCCTTGTTTGCCAGCCTGTGCGCTAGAAGGGGCTGGGGTATGGCTTTTCCAGTCCAGTGGGGCTCGGTGCATGGCGCTGCTTCCCAGACTGGGTTTGCTCGCTGATGTGTCCTTTGTTCTCTCTACTCTGCGTCCACATGGCGCTGACTCACAGGGAAAGGCTAGGATCTGGCTGTTCTAGTCTCAGATGTTTTAATGGACCGCAGAATTCAGTGGCAGAGCGTCCCTCTAGAAGGTGGGGCCTGGTTAGAAGTGGTCCCTGGGGGTGTGACCTGAAAGGGTGCATCCTCCTTCTCAGCGCCTCCCTTCTTTCTCTCCTTCCTGGCTGTCAAGATGTGAGACGCTCTCCTCTGTTATTCCTTCTACTATGCCTTTTTTCTCTTGGAGCCTGCCAACCATGGACTGAAATTTCTGAAGCTATGAGCCAGAATAAACCTTCCCTCCTTTAATTTGTGGGTGTCAGGTATTATGTCTTTGCAATGAGAAAATGACTAAGGCAGGAACTGAATTTAGGACCTTTGCATTGAGCTAAACATCCAGCCCTTTTTTACTTTTTATTTTAATAGTATCTTGCTAAATTAGTAAATTGCATAGGCTGGGCTACAAATTGCAGTCCTCCTGCCTCAGCCTCCCAGAGTGCTGGGACTGCAAGCATGCACCACAATACCCAGCTAATAACATATTCTTGAGCACTAATTGCTTCTGTTCACTTTATCTGCTCACTTTATCTATCGGTTAAACCTCACAGGAGACTGTGAAGCATCACTACCCACAGGAAGAAACTGGGTAGAAGACATTGTGGAAGAAAAGGAAGGAGCCAGAGTGCACATGTGGGTAAATGAAGAGCAAAACAATAACAACAGCTAACCAAAATGGGATAGATCCATCCCGTAGAACATTATTCAATCATAAAAAAAAGAACAGAGGACTGAGACATCGAACATCAAAACATGATGTTAAGTGAAACAACCCTGTCAGAAAAGGCCACATATCACATGATTCTGTTTATAGGAAGTATGCCAAATATGTAAATTCACAGAGACAGAAAGCAGATCAGTGGTTGCCACGACCTAGGGCAAGAGGGAGCAGTGACTGACTGCTTATTAGGTATAGGGCTTCCGTTTGGGGTGATGAAAATTTCTGGAACTAGAAAGCACTGATGGTGGCATAACATTGTGCAAATGATCAATGCCATTGCATTGTACACTTCGAAAGTAGTACCTTTTAAGGTATTTCTATTTTACCACAATCTGAAACAAAAATACCAACAACAACCCATATGGAAACATGGATCCAGGTGCAGGGGTGACTATGCAGACAGTGCCCTCTCTCTGGGAACTTGGGACTCAGGTAGGAGAGCGTGAGGATTTCTTCAGCCTGGATTGAGGTCAAGCCACGATCACCCGAGACCAGGCCATCATCTGGCCTTGTGGGCATCAATATAAGGTCTGTGATCTTTTTTTAATCGGTACCGGGGATCGAACTCATGATCACACACTTGCAAGGCAGGTGCTTATGCTGCTGCGCTAAATCCCCAGCCCTGGTCTGTGATTTTGTAAAAGGTTCACTGTGGAGCCTAATAGACAAATATGCTCTGGTGGAGAGCAGGCATAGGGGGCCTAGAGCACCAGCAGCTTTCTAGTTGCAAGCCCCCTCTCTGGCCATAAGAAACTCCAGCCGTGTTCTCCCATAGTGAGTCAGAATCCATAAGAAAGCCCCTTCTGATTTATTTGGCCCTCAGAGCAAACCATATGCAGCACTAGCTTCTCTTACCAGCAGCAACAGAGCAGATGCCATTCCTGGGCAGTCCTGCCTTCGAGAACTGCTTTCCATAATGCCTTGAAAACAGTGATTATTGCTAAGAAACCAGTCCCTCCCTGCCTGAAGAGCTTCCAAGAGAAGTGGTTAGGAAATTTGGTTTCCTGGAGCACAAGGAGGGAGGAAGAAGACTGGTCTCACGGTGGTTTGAGGCAGTAGCACTACATTTGCTCTGTGTTGGCTTGTCTCACCTCTGCCACAGCAAAACCTGGTGACCAGGAAGAACTACTCCAATGGCATGCTTGTTGCTACATCTGTATATACAAGAACACATGGCTATTTGATACACTCCACATTCTTTCTTTTGCAAGGGAGAGCTTTTTCCTCTCCTAATGGAGTTAAGCTTCTTTTAAACACACACACACACATACACACACACACACACACACACACACATCAATCAATTTCTTTTGTGGATTTTAAGAGATGCTTTATTCGGTTCAGAAATTAACAACAGCTGGGGAAGCTATTCGGAAGGCAAAGAACAAAGACTTGCAATTATTTATAGTGTGGAATGGGAAGACAGAAAGATGGAAAGAAAGAAGATGGTGCAACTAGAGGGGGAAAAACAGAAGCTGAAGGAACCAGATTGGAGCAAACTCCCTAGATTTTTTTTCCTCAAATACTGAGATTTCTTAAGATGTCCATGATGGTCTTCTCCTCCGTGGTTTCTTTCCCAGCTTTTTATCTGGGCCACCTACCCCAAAGCCACTCCCTACCTTCATAACCTAGAACTATCACTGCTGCTCCCTGCCTTAGTCCAAATGGCCTGTCTCCAATGTCCCATCACACATGAGATTCTACATGCTTCGCAATGGCACCCTAAACCCCATCCCAAGAATGTCCCCTGGCCTCTGGGCATGATGGTGTAATTCACAGGAATGAGCAGAATTTCAGATGCTATTGTAGTCAGGTGACTAATGTTTTGGGTCAGGTGGGGCCTTCATTGCACCCTCAGGTTATAGGGCATAAGTGGCCATCTGTGAGGTATCGCTGGACTCGGCAGAGTGACACCTTCTCACCAGTTGATTTTTCTTGGTGCCGACTTCATGACCTCACTCAGGCTCCTGTTCACCTGAGTACCCTGGGGCAACTTGATTCTCTGAATTCCCTGCCACCAATACTGCAGCTTGCACCTGCAGCCTGGGGCCAACTCCAATGATGGCTCAGGTGACCTCTAAGGACTTCTTCTTGACCCTTCCCAGGAGAACCAGTTGGCCCACCAGGAGGAGGTGAGTCATCTGTGATCAGGAAACAGTTTTACTGAACTCACACTGAGAATGTTGGGTAAATTTTGGAGATGCCACAGGGCATGCTTCCCAAGAAACATATTCTAAAATGAATGTATGCAATTTCTGACTCCTGTGTTAGCTTTACAAAGTATCCTTATAGCCAGAGAGGCAGTGATTGCATGGGAGGAGGAGGGAATGGAACTTGGGGGTAAGTAGAGAGTGACTGCTAAAGGGTACTGGGGTTCTTTCAGAGGTGAGATGATCTAAAGCAGACTACAGTGATGATTACAGAACTCTGTGCTTAAAATATGCTTTAAAAATGGAATTGTGCACATCAGAATTGTTTGCTCTAAATAGGTGAACTGAGCCAGGTACAGAGACACGATTCTATAAGCCCAGCTACCCCAGAGGCTGAGGAAGGAGACTCACAAGTTGAAGCCCAGCCTGGGCAATTTAGTGAGACCCTGTTGTAAAGCAAAGAAAATTTTAAAGGGCTGGAGATGTAGCTAAGCACTCCCTGACACTTATAAAACATGGTGAATTGTGTACATATGGGAATTACATTTCAAAACAACTATTACTTTTTAAAAGCCTCCTCTTTCCTTCCAAAAACAATTTGATATTAACAATCCCCTGGAGACAGGCTTATAATGTTCTTGTTTCTGTGGTGCTGGGGATTGAACCCTCCGTGTTAGTACACACTAGGCAAATGCTTTACCAGTGAGCTACATGCTCAGCCCAAGAGAAGCTTATAGGCAACTTGGTCCCACCATTTCCCTCATCCCTTCGATCTTTTGAAAGCAGGATTCTCCCACCTTAGCCTCCCAAGTGCTGAGAGTGCGGCACAGGCGTGTGCCTCCATGACAGCCTTCAAATGTTCTTAAATTACTCATTTGTTTATTGTCACTTGAATCCAGTGTTTGCTCATAAATGTTTACCAGCTGTCAAGGAGGAAAAGGAAAAAAAAAGCCATAGCTATAGCATTTGCCACATCTCTCCCACCACTGCCAATGTCAGGCTGCCAGTCTAATGACGCGGATGGCAGGATTGGAAATCCCAGCAGGGCACTGCTCCTTATGGAGCATTTCCACCCCCAAAAAGGAATCATCTGAGAATGTAGATAATAATAAAACATAGGGAAATAATTAAGAATGGGGAACTTTTGAGTGTGTATCACCTATTACAAATATGTTTAATTGTAAGTTTGTGTGACTCCCTTTCTCATATTGGTTATAGTTAACCACCAGCCTGCAAACTTCCTGAAAAATTGACAGCCTATCAATCTTGTATGGTCACTGCTGTATGCCTGGCCTTTGACCCCAAATCAGTCATTTCTTAGAAGGCAGCCTGGATGCCCCACATGGCAGGGACAGTATCTATCTTGTTCATCACTGAATCACCCCTGTGGCCCAGTGGCCAGCACACCCTAGGTACACCCAAGTCAAGCTTGTCGCAGGAGACAGCAAGGGGCTATCTTTATAAGCACAGTAGGATTTAATGAGTGCTTGGTAATGACTGGCTACTAGAAATGCTGGCCAACTGAATAATGAAGGAATAATGGAATAAGAAAGAATTTAATGCTGATCAGTCATTGGCTTCATTATCTTTATAAGTTAAATAAGATAATAGATATCTGTTCTGCCCTGGGACAGGGCAGGCTCCCTCTGCATTTGGGGTACAGTGCTGGAGGAAAGTGAAAGAAGGTGAAGAGGAGTAAAATGAGGGCTGCATGAAAAGTATTTTTAGAAGAATTAGGGCAAAGAAACTGGTCAAGATCCTGACCTACCAAAGAGAAAAGCAAATGAAAAGGCAGGTAGCATGGTATGAGGTCAGTGTTTCCAAACCCTCTTTGATAAATGTCCTTCACTGATAAGCAGAAGAATTTCCCTCCTGGGCTGGGATGTATCTCGAGGTAGTATGAGTTTCACATCTGGGTGGCCCTGGGTCCAGTCCCCAACACCAAAAATAAACAACTCCCTTCTCTCTCCAGAGATTCTGATCTTGATCTGGTCCTCCCTCGGGGAGATATAACCATGACTTTAAAATGAGAATCATTTGTGCCTAAACTTCTGTGTCTTCCCATTCGCCCAGGGGAATTGCAGTCTTACTGTTGAAATGTAGTATTTTTGGCTGGTTGGGCTAAGAATCTCCATGTGAAAGACCAAACCCAGGGCCAGTAGGCAGCACAGTTGCCCTCCAGGGAGCTCCTCTAGCTTCCTGCACCTGCTGTTTAACCTGCTGTGCCACCTTTGACACGCTGCCACCCCTTTCTGGGTCTCTGTTTCCTCACCTTTAATTTCCTCATCTTGCAGGAGAAAAATTAGATGGCTTCAAAGTTTCTTCTCTGTTCTAACATTCTATGAGCCCAAGTTCATGTTTCATCCTGACCCAGATTTTAAAGATAATGTACTTAAAATAATACAAAATTTGAAAGTGATCAGTAATCTCCTCCGCTTGGAAATGTCATCGCTGGCAGGGTCTTGGTGGGTGTTGAGGGCTATTTTGGTGCCTGGGTGTTCAGAAAGGGAGGTAAAGAGGGTGGGGAGATAACCAATTCCGTCACCTCCTCACGACTCCTGAGGCCAAGTCGATGCTGGTCTTGAATGCCTAATGCAAACAGCTGTGAGTTGTGGAGGTGCGTTAGAACAGTGATAAGAATAGCAGCTGCCTTCTTTTCAGGGCCTTGGACCTGACATGGTTTCTCTATGGTTTTTGAAGAAGTTTCTCAAAGTGTGCAGCACAGCACGATGTGCCCTGTGTGTAAGTGAGCAGAGAAGCTGCCCGGCTAAGTCAGCAGAGCTCAAGGGGCCAGGACCCAAATGCTGCTCCAACTCCTTGGCCAGTCTTCTCCCACTAGGTCCCTGGTTGTAGAGTGTGGCCTACAGCACCAGCTTCCTCCAAAACCTGAGAAATGCAGATTCCTGGGCCTTACTGTGGGCTGCTGAATCAGCTCCAGGTTGGGATCTAACTTCCCTCCCTTTATTCCACCCTTTCTCGCTTCCTTCTTTCTTTCTTTTTAGATTTTTATATTCTTTTGCCAAGCACACGTAATGTGAGATCTACCCTTGTAACAAATTTTTAAGTGTACAATCCAGCCTTGTTGAATACAGGTACCAGGCTATATTAAAAAGCTCCAGAATTTATTAGTTGACCTTAATAGAAACTTTAGGCCCATTGATTAGTAACTGCTAGTTTTCTGCATCCTGGCCCCTGGCAACCACAGGTCCACTCTTTGAGCCACACAATGGAGAACCGCAGAAAGCCTGTGTTCCTGATGCCCTTGTCATGACATGACCTCTCCAACAACTATGACACTGAGAACCCCCTTCTCCCTTTGCTAAGGGATGTTTAAAATGCCATACAAATGATCAAGTTGGCTTATCAAAGTGTTCCTGGGTAAAATCAAAATCAACTAGCAAAAAGAAATAGGAGAGAGAGAGAAAGAGAGAGAGAGAGAGAGAGAGAGAGAGAGAGAGAGAGAGAGAAGAGGTGATTCCATGAATTCTGGTTACATGCTGGTAGGGTAGAATAGGAGGAGCTCAGAGAGTGTAGAGTTGGCATTGCGCAAGACCTGGGTGACTTGTGTGTCTGATCCTAGGGATGACAGGGTGCCGTGGCCTTCTGCTTTCTGATCTAGAAGGTTCACAGATACTCCCATGTCTCCCTCTGGCAGGAGGCACAGCCACTCAGCACTGGGGTCCTGCTCCTGAGCCACATACCATGGAGATCCTCTGCCAGCTGCTGCCAGTCCCCCAGTCTTTACCCACAAGCTCCACGCTGTGTCCAAAGCTGCTGAAGCTGCTGGAGAGATCCTCACACCACACCACCCAAGGAGCTGGCCTCATTTCATATTCCTGGCCCCAGGCTGCAAATGGGCCATCAGCACTGCCTAGCAATCCTACCCCTTCTCCTTTTGGCTTGCTTTGCTACTTGCACTCCCAGGATTTCATGCCTTCTCCTCCCTCTTTCTCCCCATCTTTATCTCTGCTCCCCTGATGACCATGCCACATGCTTGGCTGGGAAAATAGAAGCCAACAGATGGGGACTCCCTCCTCTTGCCATTGCCAAATATACACACCTTCCCACAGCTTCTTCTGCAGCAGGACTCTGTTCTTCTTCACGCACAGAAGTGGCTCTGCTTCTCTCAGAGACCAATCCCTCAGCTTGTAGTTGGGTCTCATTCCTTGTCATCTGTCCCAGCAATACCCCCCGCCCTGCTTATCTATCTGACCTCTTTTTTCTTCATCCACAACTTACTCTCTTCTGTGTTATTATCATCAATTTATAGACCTTCTGCACTCTCTCATCACCTATATGTGTGTATTTGTGCATTTACATATAAAACGAAAATATGTGAAAGTTTAAAGTTGACAACAATCTTCCTTGGCCCCACCCTCAGCCTAGCTCCCACCTCTTTTCTGCAAATGCCTGTGAAGACTTTTCTCTCCCACTCACCTCCAGCCCTCCTCCATGGTTTCTACCCACCACCCTGCAAAGCAGTACTTCTCAGCCTGGGATGCATTTGACCCCTGTGGGACATTCAGCAATATCTGGACACATTTTTCATTGTCACCACCTGGGGAGGGGTGGTACTGGCACCTGGTGGGCAGAAACAGGAACATCACTGAGGAACCTAAACATGCAACTACTTGGCCATGAATGTCAACTAGGGCCATAGTTGAGAAACCCTGATGTAGAGACTGTTCTTGACAAGGTTACCAAGAACTTTCAAGATGCCAAGCCTGAGAAATAATTGTCATTGCTTGCCATGCCCAGTCCTCCTCTCTTGGTATGTCATTTTTACTTTTCAAACCAGAGCACTGAAGGGAACTGGAGTAAACCTCACCCTAAGAGATTTACTTTGGATAACTAAGATCCAAAGGAGCTCTTTGACAGTTCTTTCTGCTTACTTAAAATCAGGACAGAGGTTTACAGCCAAAGATATTTCTATCCTCCCCCACTCCCACCTAAAGGTAGGCTGTGAATGCTCCTTTAGCACACACAACCCTTTATCAGCTCCAGGACTACACCAGAGTTGGCTCTGTTAGTCTCTTCTTATATCTCACCTGCTATTCTTTCCCCACTTTGGATGCCTGGCACTGCTTTCCTCTGCCTTGTAATTCCCTACAAAGTGTTTGGAGAGGATCTGTATGAGCCAGAGTTCCAACACTTCCAGGATTTGAAGGACAATGATCCTTTTCTCCCCTTCAGAATTTAAGAACAGGTACTGAGTGGTCAGGATCCCATTCAACTCCCATCAAGACAGGTGTTTAGTGCAATTTCATTTAGAGGGAGAGAGAGAGAGAGC